>LCTX01000501.1:0-12557 GCA_002233555.1 Limonomyces culmigenus | reverse complement strand
CAAAGGGCCTCTGCGCGCCCCCAGGCAACGAACCACGACACAACCCACGCCCCACGCCCTTCCGCTCACGACCACGACACAACACCAGCACACCGCCGCCGCCGCCGCCGTCGCCGCCGCCGCCATGGGCTTCCTCAAGCGCCTCTTCAGCAAGAACGGAAACAGCAAGTCCAAAAAGTCTTCAACACACCCGCCCGCGCCGTCCGCGCCGTCGACGCCCGCGCCCGACGCCGACGCGGTCTCGCGCCTTCTCCGCGCGTCGTCGGCGCGGTGCGAGGTCCGGAGCACGCACAACCTGCTCGCCCCGCCCTCGCCCATCTGTAAGCACCAGCCCAACCATCACATCGCAGATGCTGATTGTTAGCAGCCTACTCGCGCTCCCGCGCCTCGACGCCCCCGCTCTCGCTCGCGCGGTCGCACTCGCCCGCCTCGCCCGCCTCGCCCATGTCGACGCTCTCGAGCAACCGCTCGTACAACGTCGTCGTCCACGCGCGCACCGTGCACACGCCCGCGCGCCTCTCGCCCTCGCCCTCGCTGCGGCGCACCCCGCCGAAGCGCAAGTCACCCTCGCCACATCCAGATTCTGAAACCCGCAAACGCAGACGGCAGTCCGCGGTCTCCCTCCGGCGCGACCCGGATGTCGCGACGCTGCTGGGCATGTACGACGACGCCGGCGCGCTCGACGGGCACGCGTTCGAGTCGCCCGAGCTCGGCCGCGCGCAGCGCCCGCGCCGCGGCAGCACGCTGCGCGAGCTCCTCGGCGACGACGCGCAAGCCGCGGGCGACGCGGACCTCTCGTGGGCGGAGCGCCTCCTCGGCGAGGCGACGCCGCTCTCCTCGCGCGAGTCGCTCCCGCTCCCGCCGCCGCCCGTTCTCCCCGCGGGGCTCGACGACTCGGCCGAGCAGAGCAAGGCCGAGCACACGCTGCCCTCGCTCGACGTCGAGCTCAGCCGCTCCTCCTCACGGCTCCCCGTCGAGCCGGCCGACACCGGCAACGAGTCGTTCGCCTTCCTCGAGGCCCCATCCCTCGCCGCGCCCGAGCCCTCGCCAATGAAGCCCGCCTCCGAGGTCTTCGCCTTCCTCATGGCCCCGCGCAAGCCCAAGCCGTCCTCCGCCTCGCTGGACCCGCCCAAGGGAGAGATGGACATCACGCACCTGCACGCGCCCGCCCGGTCCGACTCGTTCGTCCGCCACGGCCCGACCGGCCCCGCCTTCGGCGCCACCACCGGTGTCCAGCAGCGCCACCGTTCCCGGAGCACGGGCGCCGCGGACATGCTCGCGGCCGTGTCGAGCTACCGGCGCCTGCCGCTCCCCGAGCCCGCGCGCCTCCCGGACCGCTCGCCGTCCCGGACCTCGACGAACGCACAGACGGAGCGCTCGACACACGCCCACCCGGAGCGCTCGGCCTCGCGCGCCTCGACGCGCGGGCCGTCGCCCACGCCGAGCCGCATCCCGCGCGGCCCGCGCCCGCTCTCGCGCGGCGCGTCGCTCGGCCCGGCCGACCTCGACGCCCCGCCCGTGCAGCGCCTGAGCCGCGGGATGTCGCTCGGCCCCGGCGACCTCCTCGGCTCCGCGCCGTACCTCGCCCCGCTGAGCACGGGCCCGCGTCCGCTCAGCCGGGGAATGTCGCTCGGCCCGGGCGACCTCCTCGGTGCGACGATCCACGCCGCCACCGAGACGCGCGCGTTCAGCCGGGGCACCTCGCTCGGCCCGCACGACCTCCTCTCCTCGCCCGCGCGCGACGCCGAGGCGGGCCTGCGCCCGGGCCAGCTCCTCAGCGCGCGCCAGACGCTCGACGTGCCCGACACGTTCGCGGGCCGCCGCACGCGCCACAAGCGCGCGCACAGCGCGGCCGAGGAGCTCGTCGCCAAGCACCGCCGCACGTCGCCCGCGCCGGGCGCCGGCAAGGAGAACTATGCGGCGCCGCCGTCGGCGTTCGCGCTCGAGGCGGACCGCGCGTTCTTCGCGGCAGCGCCCACCACGCCGCTTCGCTCGCGCAGCGTGCGGGGCACGTCGCCGGGCGACAGGAGCGCGGAGCTGAGCCCGATTGGGAAGGAGATGATGGCGAACGTGCGCCGGGCGGGCAGCACGCGCCTCACGCTTGGGTTCTGAGTTTTTGCTTTTTTTGCACGGTGGACAGATGAGATGAGACACGGTACGATATGTATGTAGGCGCTAGACGCTACGCTACGAAGAAGAAACAAGAAGTCATGATTCCGATTGCGTGTTACTTTTGCCTTGATATGGTACAGGATCTTGGGTACTTAGGTCGAGCGGCTGCTCTGGCGTGCATCGCTCTAGGTGTGCGATCGGCAGAATTTGCAGATCTCCCCGTGCACGCACCTTAATTTCAGGGATGCCAGTGCTCGGACGAGCATGGGTGTTCACACGTGATCGTGTCACTTGTTTCCTCAGCTCACTACAGAGTACACACCCGCTTTCGGAACGCCGCCTGCTATGCTCATTATCTTGCCTCACCACGGTCGTTACGCATGGATTCTGTCCTTTCCGATGCTCAGTCTATTTTTTTGTACCGGAAGTCCAAGTCATCCTCGTCGTCGGAGACTTTTCGCAGCAGTCGTGGTCACACAACGGTCAAATTTGCGCTTGGAACCTCGCATAAGACCATGCGAGTAAAGTGAAAAGATACACCCTGTTGCTAGTAGCCGCCGTCGCCATCGTCATCAGACGCGTACTCACAATCTTCACACCAACAACGTTGCCACGAACGTCTGTGAACGTCCGTATCCCACTCCACGTCCTCCAAGCAGCCATCCTCCAAGTGCCCAAAGATCCTTTTGTGCTGTAGACCGTTGCATCGAGTAAGGTGAAGCATGGCTACGGTGAGCTGGCGGGACGCGCGGACTTGCACGGCATCTGAAAGACTGCGTCGTAAACTGTCCGCATATTCGTCCGATTTGAAGCAGAAGTCCACTTCCGTGAATCTGAGGTGCTGCAAGCTTCCTAGACGAGGCAGCACCAGCACCAGCACCACAGCTTCCGATCCTCCCGCCTCCAAGTCTCGCAGCTCGGACCATCTGTTCTGGAGCCATGTCGACCTCCCCGTCATAGGCTCGTCGCCGTTCGAGAAGAAGCCTACACGACTGAGCTGGTAGTTTTGAGCCATCTCGAAGAGCACAGCAAACAGATCCGTGTATAGTCCGCTGTTCATGGCTAACTGGTAGCAAAACCTTGTGGGATTTCTTTCCGGACCGACATGTCCAGTCAACGCCAGTTCGCAAGATTTTCTTTTTCGCTTGATTGAGGCCGCATCAAAACCGCCGGCCCACTTCTGAAGAAACCTTTCCACGGTAGGCTCCTTGGAAACGTCGCTGGCAGGGATGCCTGTAACCACGAGCTCCATAGAGAGATCGTTGATCGCAGGGGCGTCGATCATTCTTCCAAATCTGAAGAAACTTTCAGGTTTATCGTGGACGCGCAGGCATTGAAGACAAGGGAGATGGACTGTGGGTCTTCTTCTGAGTTCAAGAATGCTTCTTCATCAAGCATGTTTATCAGGATAAGCTCCTCTATCTGGGGAGTATTGCGGAGAACGTTAATGAGGTAGCGTGGAGTCATGCGTTGTGCTCCATCAGTTAGATTTAAGCGTTTGATTTGGCCGAGATCGAGACCATCTAAGAGTTCAGAGCATCGGACAAGGGCCAGAGTCTTCAGACGGGGTGTGAATCCCTGATGCAAGCGCATACCACTCTCCAAACCGGCTTTGGAGAGCGTGATGGATAGAGTGGAAAGGAGTGGTGCCTGCTGAGCCAGGGCGAGCTTGAGCGATGATAGCCGCGAAGAAGTGCACTTGAGACGAAGGATGCGCACCCGAGACATGGCCGACAATATCAACTCTGACTCCCTCACACTGGAAAACATGCCTTCCAGCTCGAGTGTGATCTCTAGGGGCACATTCCTTGAACGTCGAAGCGCTAGCCGTATGTCGGAAACCCTGCCACCGTAAGCGCATGGTAGGATCGCCCAGAGATCCGGCGTCCAGATGGCAACACTTCTCCAATGGCTGCATACATCTAGTAGCCGATCGATAGGAAGTCCACTTTTAGGGTCCGACCATGATCCAGTGGGTAGGCAGTACCAGAAGATCTGCGCTGACAGCTCGGAGGGCAGCTGGTTGATGAGTGCATGAGCATTCCTTTTCTGCTTCCATATAGCTACTTTCGTCTCGTAATGAGTGATGCGCTCGTCTATAACGGAGAGTGAAGCGTTCATCGAGGCGGGCGAGATCGAGGTCGAGGTGAACGTGGTTGCCAGACAACAGACGTCACGATCACGTGTCCTTGGTTTGGCTTGAGCTCAACGAACATGCACGAAGCACATATATTCACACTGAATGTTTTCTACAGTCCACTCATCTTCTTCAGCTGTGCAAATTCTTCTCTTCCACTTGCCTGGCACAGATGGTAGAATGCCGATGATGGATCTGCGAGAAGGACCCGTGGCCTGTCAAACTCTTTCATGGTGCCTTGGTCGAGGACCATGACGCGGTCGTAGGATATGATGGTTCTAAGCCGGTGCGCAATAACGATCATGGTGCTGGTCGAGAATTCCTCGAGAATGGTCTTGCTGATCAACTCGTCTGTGGCATAGTCCACACTTGCGGTTGCCTGACAGTAACGTTAGAGCTATTGTAAACTCTTAGAGTAGCGCAATGCCCTGACTTCGTCCATGATGAGCACCTTCGAACGTTTGAGAATCGCACGAGCCATGCAGAGAACCTGTTTCTCGCTGCGGGCAAGGGAAATTAGCCAGCATCGTGGTCGTAGCGGCGATGAGAGCATCCCCAGAGCTGCAATTGTCACCGTTTTCTGAAATGAGAGATTCTAGGTTCCGGAACACATTTGCGTTGAGGGCGAGAGGATCTCCCTCAGCAGCATCAGCCGCAGGGATGAGGTGCACACGACGAAGAGCTTCAAACTACATCCCGACAACATTAGCCACCGGCTTGTGGGATGACTCGGAAGATAGTATGCACGTACAATCTCTGCGTCCTCGTATTCATCAAAGACATCCAGGGTCGAGCGTACTGTACCGCTCAGAATGGTGGGATCCTCTAGATAAAATGATCCTTCGGTCAGATCAGCTCTGAATCGAAGGGGCAGGTCTACTGACGAGGAATGATTGTGAGTTTGCTCCGAAGATCGGCGAGCCCGATGCTTGAAATATCAATGCCATCAATGAGTATCGAGCCTTCAGTAGTTTCCACAAAGCGGAAGAAAGATAGAGCAAGGGTGCTCTTGCCTGATCCTAATATTCGAGTTTGAGTACGATGTTCAGAGACGAAGATGTAACCAACGAACCTATGCGTCCGATGACACCAACCTTCTCGCCTGGTTTGATGTGGAAGTCCAATCTGTGCAGAACGTTGGGTAGCTCCGGCTGTATGGTGCCAGGTTAGGGGGTCACAAGCACGCAGTAAAACACGAGTGAACTAACTGCGTAGCGAACGCTGAGCGACTTGACGTCGACAGATCCCTCGGCAGGCCAGTTTGCCGGCGGACGCGGCTCAACAATCTCAGGCGGCTCCCGCACAAGCTCGATGTACTCGCTCACTCGTTCGATGGCCACCAGAGACTGCTCCAATCAAACGAAATGCCGGGTCATAAAGAGAATCTGTAGTGCGAAATGTGAGTTGATTGACTCGGTTGACCGGAGGACTTATGCCTACATCATCTGTAAGGCTCATTGCAAATGTCAACGCAACTCCCACAAGAGCAGCATCGATTCCTGGGACGGTCACAACAGCAAATCCAGTCGCACCGACGATCACTGTTGAGAGTAGGTTGAACCGTATAGACAACCAGCGATTCACTGAAGACGATTCAGTCATGATAATCGAAAGAGATGAGCCAAATTTAAAGGCATACCTCCCCACATCCAGTAGTACGGGTTGATGTTCTGACGTTCGGTTCGACAGTCAGATAGATAGTACAGTCACTTCCACAGCAACCCACCACGTCGACACATCGCAGCATCTCGCGTAGGTACTTGGATGATGCACCAAAGGCTTGAAAAATGGTCAGTCGTTGGTGCATTTAGTCCGTGATTGTATCGAACACTAACCTCGAATGATCGGCACCCCAGTAATCGTCTCTCCATACATCGAGTAGAGGGGAGATCGTGTTACGGAGTCTACCAAACGATAAGAGAGCCGCGGCATGAAGAGAAAGCTAACCACTTACCCAAACGCCGCATGTCTCGAGACGACTGACCATATAATCGTGCAGCTGGTCGTGGATGAATGATCCCGTCTCTCAATAAACTAAAAGAACCACTCACTATCATAGAACATCGCACCGACGACGACGGCTGCGATCAAGAATTGCCAACCGCCTATGTACGTTATAGTCGTGAGAGTTGCCGTCACGTTGAGAGCGTGGATGACGGTGTTTCCGGCGTCTTCGGCAAGTTCGCTGTCGATCACTGTAACTAGGTCAGCGATATGTTCACTCCTCGACATAGTGCATACTTGCCTTCAAAATCCTTACCGAAACGATTGAGGAGCCCTATGCAGAGGAGGTTAGCGTCACTGGTCATCCTTGTGTGATCTACACTCACGGCCACCAGAGATGGTGTCATGGAAGCGAATTCGAGCAAATAGCACCGACTCCAGCAGTCCTGTACCATTGTCAACGCCTATAAAACAAAGAACCTACTTGCCTTACTCACGTTCCTAGAGGACTCGCGAGGCACGCAGTGATCCAATGTCTAGAGCGGAGGTGAATGACTGATACTGGACGAGTGATTGAATGGCACACGCACAAAGGATCAACGGACGTGACGTTTTGAGGACTATGCCACCAATAGTGATCTGAGAAATATAATGAGCCGATGATATAACCACGGCCGGTCCACCTACCACTGAGTAGACGCCAATGAAGTACGAGGGTGACCGGTTGGTGCTACCTTCAGACGAAGTCTTTGACCAGTGTCTAGGAGGTTTGGGTTGGTGACCAGGGTCTGCTCTGGCGTAAAAGGTGCCTCACCTCAGCCAAGAGTTCGCCAGGACGGGGACAACGGCGCCGACGAGATGAAGCACGACGAAGATGAGCCAGAAAAGGGTGGGTCCTGCGGCCTTGCCGTATGTCGCCCAGATGTCTTTCGAGACATGACCCACCGCACGCTTTTCTTCCTCGATGAGCTTGCGAGGGCCCATCTTTACCTGGATCGGATCGAGAGGGACGGATGTGATGGTGTATATGTCTTCAGAGTCGAGACCCGTTTCTACCTTGCCGTCCGCGATCACTTCCATGTCTTCAGCGGTGGCCACGTCGTGCGTGTTGCTTTGCACGAGAGTCTCCATGACCGCCGAACCAAGGAAGTCGGAGCTTGAACCTGCGAAGGAGAGTTTGCCATTGTCGAGGGCGACTACATACGCTGCGCCGGGAGCGCAGAGTGTGACGTGATGTGAAACGAGGATAATCGTGCGACCGTGCATGAGCTCGCCCTTCAGGCATTTGGTGTACAGGTGTTTAGCAGTATGAGCGTCGACAGCAGACAAAACGTCGTCCAAAAGTAGGATGGATGCGCGGGAGTATACTGCACGAGCTAATGAGACTCGTGCCTTCTGTCCCCCACTGAGGTTGATGCCTCGTTCCCCGATTTCGGAATCGTCGCCATCTTCGAGCATCTCCAAATCGTCAACCAAAGCACACACTTCAAGCGTCCTCCGATACCTCTCCGCGTTGTACGGCAGGCTGAAGAGGATGTTGTCCTTGATCGACGCGTTTCGCAGCCATGTCACTTAGGGCACGTATGCCAGGCCAGCTACAATCCAATCATCGTGAGTGTAGGCTTGCTTGGCGAACGCAGCAAGCGAGTCGGGCGGAGACCGAGGGCATAACACTTGGCCGGTAAGAACGTCGGCCTCTCCAAGCAGAGAGAGGAGGAATAGCGATTTTCCGTTACCGAGTTTGCCGCATATAAGCGAAAGCTCTCCGGACGGGAAGCTGGCACTGATGTCGACAAGCATGAACTTGCGGGTGGAGGCGGAGTTCACCGACAAGTCTTCACTTTCGGGCGGAGACGCACCCCGGACCTGAGGCCAAGATAGTGTGGCGGACTTCACGGAGATCTCGTGGGATGCCCCAGCGGATGTAGAGACAAACGGGATTTCGGCGCCATCGAGATACCTCTCGATCCGGCGAAGGGATACAAATCCTTGAAGCATCTCGATAAAGGTTTCAGGGAGTGAGTTGAGAGCGAACTGCATCTCGTTGAAGACAGATATGGACGTGAATGCAATCGAGGGAGAGAGAGTCTGCTGACGCCAAACGGCGAAGTGCCAAAACGACACCAGGGTGACTAGAAGAGGTGTTGCTTGCCAGATAGCCGAGAAAGCTGTCTCGATCAGATAGGTCGTCCGCTGGAAGCGCATCTCTTTGGTCCGAACTTTGAGAACCTTCTTCTCAAAACTACGTTCCCATGCCATGAACTTGAGCATACGGATGGCACCTAGAATTTCGTTCATGAGAGCCACTCGTTCGTCCCGTGACTCCATCAAGCCATCCTGGGCTTTAACGACGACTTTGCCAGCCCAATGTTTGAGTGGGAGGATCAAACATGTCACAAGCAGACCTATGAGTGAAGAAACTCCAATGAGCCTATAGAGGAAGATTGAGCCTAGTACAGGCGCCCGACCCCGGTTCGGTCGGGACCCCATCTCGGTCAGCCGCAATTTCCTCCTCTCCACATACCCTTCTCGTTTTCAAACTCAGGATCTGTTATCTGTAGATATATACGCGTATCCATACGAGATATGGTGGCTCCAGCGTCAAAGTTGCGAGTGCAACAGGTGTAGGTTTGCAGCTGTTCTCGCGGACCCGCGTCATCTTCACTCTTTCCCTCTCGCTCAACCTTCGTTCTCATCGCTCGTGTCGCCCTTGCTGATGATCTATGTAAAACCATGAGGAGCCTTATTTTAGTACGTGAAAGACACACCCTGATTTTTCGTGTGCGGATCGAAGCATATTTGCAGCCGGTACGAGCCTCTCTGCATGAGAGCAAAAATGACCAAGATCCCTCACTCTCTCCAGGACTCCTTATTTGTAGGCCCACTTTCAGGTTTGTGGTGTATACTCTTTCACATGCAAAGTATACGATGACGCCTTCAAAAGTTCTATAATACTGATGTGGTAGATATCTATTGACAATCCAAGTGTGAGACTGAAATGACGCATATGCCCGCACAGACACTCATGCACTAAGCGCACCACCTTCACATTTCCACATAAGCTCCTGCTAGCATGCTAGAACACTATAGTCAAGTTACGTGATGAGAGAGCCAGTGTTTGTGCAAGAGGAGGCGAAAAGGTTGGGTGACCGAGATGGGGTCCCTTGCACCAAAATTGAACTGCATGAGGCCCCTTTGCGACCCGATGTTTTCTCTATGTTCCGGTGATCCGCTCGTCTTGAGACTTTGCACACATATTCATGAGATGCTATAACGTATGATGCAAAAGAAACTTTATAGATATCGCACGAAGGCAGCTCTCGGGAGCCGTGGAATTCGCAGGTGACCGAGATGGGGCGGGCGCCTGTAGCACGTTGCGTTAGCACAATTGAGGAGTGAAGATTCGAGACACTCGTACCAATGACAATTTCGATCGGTGCGTCGATCAGAGTGAACAGATGCCACGAAAACTCGCTGACACGGTCGACGTCTGTTGTCATTAGATTCATGATCTGCGCCTTGCTGAAAAAGTCCTCCGGATCCTCGTCCGTTTCGTCATCATCGGATGGCAGATCGGCGTCGTCCTTCTTGGCAGATGCAACCGACGACGCAATGTCTTTGCGTACCAGCGTCTTGGCAAATAGGATAGAGTTGAGCTGGATCTTGAGCCGGACCTGAAATGTGGTTGTCGAGATAGACCACAGCTGACCCATGACCAGATAAGTGATGGCCGAGGTAATGAAGAGAGAAGTGCACAGGAACCAGCCTTGCTACTTCTCTCTTCCAGCAGGGTCGGTCTCCAGATAGAGAATTAATTGCTGAAGAACAAGCGCGGGAGCATAGAAGAGACAAGCCGAGACCAAGGCACGAGCCAGCTGAACGATCATGACAGAAGCATTCAGCCTCGCTAGCGTGTAGCCAAGCCCCCATCCACTACCGGGCTTCAGCACCCAGTTCCGAGCACGCAATTCGGATTGACGCATGGCGACCTTCATGGACGAATACACCGGACTGGCACGCATGTCCGCCGGTAAGATGCGCAAATCACCTATCTCCAAGGACTCTGAGGTATTGCCCAGCTTGATGACTTGCGTTGTGTACCTGTGGACGTTTGAGTCACGAAGGGCATGCCAGATATGAGCATAACTCACGAAAAGAGTAAGACCGACCACACAGAAGCTCCTACGATGCCGCACACATTCTCCGACGTCTTGTTTGTGATCTGAGAAACCGTCTTCTCGTCGTAGATCTGAGCGACCGGGTAGTGAAGTGCAGGACCCAGGGGGGATAGTAGATACTACAATGAAAGAGACGATATAGAGACACAGTACGGCATACCGCGGAGCCTTCAATGGGTCGTCCAAGGGGGATGTTATGCGGTAGGTGCCCGGGAGGATGGCGGTGATCCCAAGGAGAGAGGAGGCCGTGAAGGTCACGATAAATAGGTGGATAGTGCTGTGTGTATGCAAGAGAACGATTCTCTGGGGCACCGAAATGACCGACAAGGCAAGCGTGTATAGAGCAACCGATCCATGGAGGGAGAAGATTCCAATGTGTTTCATATCAGAGCGAGAAGCAGACCATGCGAGAGAGATGGTCTGCAAAGCAAAGATAAAGACGACGAGTAGGACGACACTGAGCTTACGAAGCTGGACCTGTCATACGACCATGAGTGTGAGCATTGAAGACGTTTGGTTTGGGATGGCCGCGAGCACGCACATTTGCCCAGAAAGCAGCTTCATTCACCGGTTCGCCGTCAATGGTATCTTCAGCAGTAGTTACCGCAAAAGGGTCGTGTTCGCCATCCACAGCGTCGTCGACCAAGTAGAGTTTGCCCTCGTCAATTCCGTGGTGAAATGCGTGCGCAACAGCGCTGACAGCTGCGATAACCGCGAGGATTACTGCAACGGGGAGTTGCAGCTCAGGCATGGCACAGAACCGAGGCGAACACCACTAACGAAGTGCCCATGCCCTTCAATAATAAAGAAGGGAGACCGGTACCGCAAACAGTGATGAGCGAGTGACTGGGCAAGTTGCACAGCATCAGGACGAGGACCGGCGTGAGAAGTCAACTCATCGCGTCATGGGCTTCGCGCAGGTCGCAAACATCCATATATTACTAGAGGCATAAGGTACGTGGCAGTCAGACTCTCTAAAGCATCTTCGGATCTCCTTGATGTGTCCATGATTCGCAACGTAGTATCAGTCTATGGCGCAGTAGCTGGAGGCGTAGTCGCAGTTGCCTCCGCATGCAGTGCAGCACCATCGTGTTTCCGCCCCTTCGCCGCAGCCCGTGTCTGGGCATGCTTCGACTTGCTGGTGGCAGCCTCAGCAACCATGCGCTCCAGCTCGCGACGCTCCTCGTCCGATTCATCAGGTGTCGTTGCCTTGAAGATAGCGCCGCAGAGGATCATGCCCTTGGCACGAGTCACGAGAGCTGTCTCTGATGCTCCAGGTTCTCTGAGAGCACGATCGCAGACCTAATCATCTACGATCAGCGAGACGCAGTACGGAAGTTCGCGCAACTCGCCTCGCGGAGTACCTGGATGCACTCGAATCGTGTTCCTCGCCACGACGCCAGCATGATTTTGCCAGTGACGTCCATCTCCAGCGCACGCAGCTCCTCTTCGGCGAGCTCGCCCTTCTCTTGGAGCTTCTCCATTTGCTGGTGAACCATCAGATCGTGGTCATCGAGAGAAGTAAGCCATCCCAAACACGTACCACCATGACGGACTGAACGCTCAGGCTGTGACACTGTGAGCACCAGGTCTAAAATCAAAGTGAACACACGCACGCGCTGCCGAGCACCCCCCAAACTTCCTTTGCAAGTGCTCCCCGTTCCCTCATCCGCGAGAAGAATCCAGGGCTGAGACGATCGTCAACAACGTGTTCTGTAACTGATGAAAAAGCCCACTCACATCCCAAGGAACTTCTTGCTCTTGAGGAAGCTTGTTCCCTTCATCATGTAGATCATTCCGATCGTGTGGAGCAACTCAATACCAAAGCTCTCGAGCTTGAGATCGTCGGCCTCACGCTTCATACGCTGCTCGAAAGCGACTGTCTCCTCGTCCGCCGGGTCGCCAGGCTTCTTCGCATCGACGTACGGCCGGAGACGTTCGATGAGCTTTCCAGTCAACCGCGTGATGCGTGCCTCCATTATTTTCTTCCGCTCCTCCTCCTCCTCGAGCTCCTTCTTCCGCTGTTCGGGAGTCTTGGGCGCCTTCTTCTTTCGGCTCGCAGTCGCGTCGTGCTTGTGGGCCGTTGGGTCAGGTTTCTCGCTATTGGGCGATGGGACGGGTGATGGGACCATCGAGCTGTGCGCGGAAGGACCATGGGAAGGTGCTGTAGAAGTTCCGCCAATGTG
>LCTX01000485.1:693-169977 GCA_002233555.1 Limonomyces culmigenus | reverse complement strand
GCCCCGGCACTTTCGCCTATGCATATGGGAGCCCATCATCAGGAGGACTACATGCTCGCGAGTACAGCCCCGGCACCGGCGGGCCCGAGCAGCGCGATGTTCGGCGACTATCAGGGCCTGGGAGCGTATATGCCGCCGGCGTACGCCATGTCTCACCCGCCGCCGCCGCCGCCGGCTCGCCCGCTGCATGGTCATCATCAGCGAGCTCAGACAGCGTCGCGAGCCCGGCCGACTGTGGTAGTGCCTCCCCAGGGAGCCCGGTATCCCCCCGCTTCGGCTGGCCCGGGCCCAGCGCCGTCGTTCCTGAACACGAGCGCGCTGTACGGCGCGATGGGCCCACTGTCGGCCCCAGTCGACGGGATGGGGATGCACGGCTTCTTCGAGGCTCACCCGTATGGACAGCCGCTGCACCTGGGGTTCCCGGCGGACGTGCAGCAACATCAACATCACCACCAGTACACTCACCCACCGACCCCGCCTGGGAGCGCACCTCCTCACCATGCAGCGTTCAGCATTCACCCCGGCACCATGGCTCCGCACATGCATCTGCGCATGGACACACCGCCTCCCCTCCTCTCACACGAATGAGCGTTGGCTAGACACGGCTGCTCGCTCCCTTTCCTGCCCTGTGCTCCTGCTGCTTTTGTGTTTGATTATCTCCCGCCTTGTATTGTTCTCTCCATCTCTCGCTCTGATATAACAAGTACCCTAGTGTGTTCGATCTATATAACCTATTCTGCCTCATCGATGCCGATGATCACCTGACCGCGCATGCAAATCGGCGGCTGATGCCGAATCGGGCGAAGCGGTCAAGGAATAAAGTCAAACAGAGAGCGACATCAGCTTCGGCGTTGAGCCGGACGGAGCTCGCGGGATGTCTGGGCCGGATGCACCGGCCGCACACGAGGACTGACGATGGGCTCACGCGTTTGGTGAGGTCCTTTTGCTGCTACCACCATACACACCGCGCTTAACGGCGCACTCACATCGGGTGAAGCAACGAGGAGGCGTCCATTGCGCCCGCCGGTTGATCGGCAGGCCCGCTCCGCGATAAGCCCCAGGAATCCACGCGGCCCGCGTGACAAGCTCGATGTCTCAAGGCTCGGCCTCTTCTCTCTCGCAGTCCGCCATGACGGAGGACGAGGAGGACTGGGAGGACTACGTCAAGGGCGGCTACCACCCCGTCCACATCGGCGACGCCTTCTCAGACGGCCGCTACACCGTCGTCCGCAAGCTCGGCTGGGGCCACTTCTCCACCGTATGGCTCGCGAAGGACGCCAAGTACGTCGTTGAAGTGGATTGTGGGTGTCGCTATAGCCCTTACTAACCTCATCTGTCTCGCAGGATGAACCGTCATGTCGCGCTCAAGATCGTCAAGTCCGCGGCACGATACACGGAGACTGCGCTAGACGAGATCAAGCTCCTCCAACGGCTCATCACCTCCAACACCCCTCCAGCAAGCTCCCCGACCTCGCCCGCGCTCACACATCCGGGCCGGTCGCACGTCATCTCCTTCCTCGACCACTTCCGGCATAAGGGCCCGAACGGGACACACATCTGCATGGTGTTCGAAGTCCTGGGCGAGAACCTCCTCGGGCTCATCAAGCGCCATCAGAACCGCGGCGTCCCACATGACATTGTGCGCCAAATAGCGAAGCAGATCCTGCTCGGGCTTGATTACATGCACCGCTGTTGCGGCGTCATCCACACCGGTACGTCCTCCGCCTTTCCCCACACGGGTCTGTGTACAATGCTGACACGTCCGCACTCACAGACCTCAAGCCAGAGAACGTGCTGATTGCGATCGACGATGTCGAGTCGCTGATCACCACCGAGCTCTCCTCGGCCACACCGTCGTCTGCACGGTTGATCGGCGTGCCGCCCTCCAAGGGCCGCGGCGGGAACCAGACGCCGCGTTCTGAGTCCGTGTACATCACAGGCTCGCAGCCGCTGCCCTCACCGTCGTCCTCATTCGGGACGAGCCCGATGCTCGACCGCTGGGCGTTCGGCATGTCCAAGATCGACACGGACAAGACGCCCGGCCCGGACGCCGCCGGTGCCGCGCGCAACTTGAGCGCTGAGGCGGACGAGGCGGCACGTAGCCTCGGGGCCGTGTCGTTGAACGCGCCCGACGGGCCGGCCAAGCCCACGCCGGCTGGACCCTCTCTACTCTCGCAGCAGGCGGCGGAGCGGCAGGCCGAGGCCGCCGCGGAGCCGGACGACGACAAGGAGAACGCGGCGCCCGAGACCGTGCGCTCGGCGCTCGGCCTCGCTGTCAGCGAGACGCTCGCTGCGCAGGCCGAGCTCATCGAGGCAGCCCGGAACGGGACGCTCGAGGAGACGGAGCGCATCACCGTCAAAATCGCAGATCTCGGGAACGCGACCTGGGTCGAGCACCACTTCACGGACGACATCCAGACACGGCAGTACCGCTGTCCGGAGGTCATCCTCGGCGCCAAGTGGGGCGCCTCTGCCGATATTTGGTCGGTCGCATGTGTGGTATGTGGACTGTGCTGGGTTCCACGATATTTGGTGCTCATTGGGTGTGTTAGTTGTTCGAACTGCTCACGGGCGGCGACTACCTCTTCGACCCTGCCAGCGGGAGCAGGTATACCAAGGACGACGATCACATCGCCCAGATTATCGAGCTCTGCGGCGACTTTCCCAAGAGCGTCGCCTTCTCTGGCAAGTACTCGCACGAGTTCTTCAGCCGAAAAGGTACACATGCCGTCTCCTATCTTCCTGCGTACCACCCATCCTGACGCCCTGTCTCTCAGGCGAGCTCCGGCACATCCAGAAGCTGCGCTACTGGCCGCTCGACGCCGTCCTCGGCGACAAGTACCTTTTTCCGCGGGATGAGGCCAAGCTCATCGGCTCCTTCATGCAACCAATGCTGAAGCTGCAGCCCGACCAGCGGGCCCGCGCCGTCGACCTCGTGCAGCACGAGTGGCTCGTAGGCGCCGTCGTCCAGGGCGAGATCGACGTGCTGCGGCGGGCAGAAGAGGCGGACGCCGAGGCCCGTGCCGCCTCACGCCGCGCACGCCAGTCTGGCGGCGAGGCGGACGCGCCCGCGCCTGGCGTCGATGGCGATGCGCTCAAGCCCGTCGACATGTCGTCGGACGGCACAGGCGCCGAGCCCCCGGCGACGCCCGCGAACGTCCCGACGATTGCGGCGCCGCAGGGCCGGCGCAGGTCGAAAGAGTAGACGCAGGGATAGAGCGACCCCCGGTTCGTAGATAGTGTACGCTTTCGCGGTTTATAGTGCTGTGCTTGTATGATGCAGCCGTCCGATGCTCTTGGTCGAGTTGTTCCGCCAATCACGATTGATACCCTTCAACCTTTGATCTTCAGCTTGCTAGAGTCATAAGGGGTACTCCGCTTCAAGAGCAGCTCCACACCCGAGCAGTATTTGGCATCAATTTGTGTCCCTCTTTGAGCAAGGCTCAGGGTCATTGCATGGTTCGGTGAGTCAAGGCAACATGTCATGGGCGTCAATCCCGACTGTTTCTTCCATCCGCTCTTCATGCGGTTTGCCGCCTATGAGC
Source organism: Limonomyces culmigenus (assembly GCA_002233555.1). Lineage (NCBI taxonomy): Eukaryota > Fungi > Basidiomycota > Agaricomycetes > Corticiales > Corticiaceae > Limonomyces > Limonomyces culmigenus. The sequence goes on along the minus strand of LCTX01000485.1, from coordinate 166,432 downwards.
CAGAATCACACCTGGAGTCACATATGTGCTTCTCCTATCTGCTGCACAAGGCGCCGTGGCGGTATTCATAGTCACCTTGGCGCTATCCTACGCATATAGCTGGGAATCATGCCAGCGTTCCGAGAGGCCCTACTTCTGCCCCTCGCTGCGCTCTGTCCATGCCTCATGCAGACCGCTCGACCATTTCTGTTCGTGTCCACGATGAAAGGCCCGCATTCATCGACCAAGCTCGGCGCGCTGCCGACTCTGCACCCGTCCCCGTGATCAAGGCCCAGGAAGGATATCTGAACCGTGCTGCTTTACACGGACCAGCTCTCGCACGGGAACGAATGCAGCGGGACGCAGTGCCCACGTGGAAGCTGGCCACCTCGGACAGCCCGGCATCCCAGTCTTTGGGACCGATCACCGACCTCGCCTTGCCAAAACAGCTACCCATGAACACTTACAAAGACGAGCTGACCATCGCACTCCGGGAAAATTCCATCCTCATCGTCGCCGGCGCGCCAGGAACGGGCAAGACCACGCAACTTGCGCAGCACCTCTCCGGCCGCGTTGCGGTCACTCAGGCAGGCAGAGGTGCCGCAGTCGCAGCCGCTACCCGCGTCGCAGCCGAGATGGGATGCGCTGTGGGCGAAGAGGTTGGCTATCGCGTGCGCTTGGATGACTGCACAGGCCCTGAGACACGGATCACGTACATCACGTACGGCCTGCTCGTACGCGAGTGCGTTGCGGACCCACTTCTGCGGGCGTACGACGTTATCGTGATCGATGACGTGGACGAGCGTGCGATCATGATGGACGTCCTCCTTGCCGCGCTCCGAGCGGCGAGGGTGCGGAGGCTGGAACTCCGGCTGGTGCTGGTGTCCTCCGAGTCGACGATGGAGGTCCAGCCGCTCGTGCAGTACTTCGGCGGCGAGTGCCCTCTCTTCCAGATTCCCGCCGTTTCCTTTCCCGTGCAGATCTGCTATATGGACGAGTCCGAGTTGGACTATCTCACCGTGGCGCTCACGAATATCGAGATGATCCACTCTTGGGGCAAGCTGGGCGACATCCTCCTCTTTCTCCCCACCACCGAGGATATCGATGCCATATGTGCCATACTCTACGCTCACAACCAGGGCCTGGAGCTGGACGCACCCAAATTGCTCATATTGCCCGTCTACTCCATCCTCCCATCGGCCACGCCCTCGTCCGTGTTCGCCTCGGCGCCCACCGGCACGCGCAAGGCCATCATCACGACCCACGAGCCCGGCACGCGCCTAGCCATTCCGGACATCACGCACGTCCTCGACAGCGGCCTCGTCTCGCACCGGGTCTTCGATGCTGCCCTCGGGCAGGACATGACCGCCACGATGCCCATCTCACCGGCCGAGGCCCATACGCGTGCCCGACGAGCAGGCGTGAACGGTTCAGTGACGCGTTACCGCCTGTATACGAGCCAAGCTTATGCCGAGGAGATGCACGCACAGCCCGTGCCGGACGTCGCCCGCATCTCGCTGCGCACGACGACGCTCGCTCTGCGCGCACTTGGCCTAGGGTACGCGGACCTACTTGACCCGCCTCCCGCACATACTGCCGCGCACGCGCTCGAGGCGCTCTGGGCGCTCGGCGCACTCGATGGGGACGGTCGCGCAACGCCGCTTGCGCATGCGATGCTCGCGCTCCCTGTCGACCGCCGGCTCGCGTGTGCGCTGTTGGCCTCGGGGTGCGCAGAGGACGTGCTTATGCTCCTTGCGCTGCTCGCTGCGCCCCCGGTCTTCACGTCGCCCGGACCTCGCCACGCAGGCGGAGACCAGATCGCACTGCTGGCGGCGCACGAAGCCTGGACGGCGAGCGGGCGCACAGACGCTTGGTGTGACGAAAACGGCGTACAGGTGCGGAGCATGCGACGCGCCGACGACCTGTGTGCACAGCTGTGTGAGGTCGTGCTTCAGCATGGACTATCCATGTCCTCTGCTGAGCACGATGATGACTCCATGTACCATCGGGTCCGCCGTGCACTCTGCGCCGGCTTCTTCCAGAACACTGCCCAGCGCGATGCGAGAGGTGGCTACGTGATGCTGGTTGGTGGCGCGTCCGTACGCGTGAGTCTGTCGTCTGCGCTGTCGGGAGAGCCCGAGTAGATCGTTTTCGAGGAGCGGGACGCTGCGACGGGATACTGTACTGGCGTGTGTGCGATCGAGCCGGAGTGGCTCGTGGAGGACATGCCACACTTTTTCTATAACTGTAAGTAGCTCAGATGACCCAGTTAACAACAAAGAGCACATTGATGTGAACACATGCATAAAGCATGACTGAAAGCGGCCCTACCCTACTAGATGCGCCGCCGTGAGTTGGTGTCGGAGGTGTCTCCTAGGCATTCCCCAACCCCCAAGTCACGTCCCATCTGAGCGCGTTCTCGTTCTAATACGCTCCTCAGCTCCTACGCGTTTATTGGCCAGGTGGTCGGGCTATAACCACTCATTCCGCAGTGTCGGTATCTCAGTCGATGACATCCTTATTAGCCGTGGCGGCATCTCCATTCGCATGTGGCTCTGTGCGCAACGCATGTGTGATGAGAGTTGTGATGAGTACCAGAACTCTTCAAAGCCTAGACAATGGACGAGAGATGCTTGTATGTATCCATCTCTGTTTCGGTACACGTACAAATGAAGCACTGCATTCTACTCATACACATGTCAGTCTGCCCGAGATCAAAATACACGCCCGACGCCGCCACAAACCGAGCACGTCTGAGTGTCGAAGAAGAGGACGGAGGTGGTGCCGCGGCCGTCGCAGCGCCAACACGGCGCGCCGCCGATGCGGGCGTCGCCGGGCTGCACGACCAACGCGCCAGGCTGAGGGCCCGCAAAGTTGGAGAAGTGCCCTGGCCCGGACACGGAGCGCGAGTGCATCAGGCCGGAGCGCATGCTGGCCATCCTGCCCACGCCGCCCGCCGCGGGCGCGACCGCGACGAACGAGGCGAGCGGCCGCTGGAACGTCTTCCCTCCCGGCACGGCCGCGTTGTTCGCGGCGCCGGGCGAGATGGGGGCGTAGGTGATGGGGCCGGCGTACGGCTTGGCATACTTGGCCCAGCAGCGGCGGCACGGCTGCGCGACGTCGTGTTGCTGGTAGCCGGTATTGAAGCCTACAGGTTCGTCAGGGATGAGAACGAGGGGCAGGCATTGGGATACACGCACACTTTGAGCACTCGAACCCGGCGGGATAGATGAGGACCTGCCCCTGGTAGAGCAGTGGGTGACCAGGTACCGGCGTGCGCGTCGGGCGGCCGTCGTCCGGCACGCCGTGCGGATCCGGAACGCCATGCGGACCGCCCTTCTGAGCGTGCGGCGGCGGGCCTGGCGGCGGGGCGTACGACGACCGCGTCGACGGCGACGCGTGCAGGCCCGCGAGCGACTGCGCGCGGGCGCCGGGATAGCCAGACGCGCCCGGCACGGGCGGGTAGTCCGATCGGCCCCGCGCGAACTGGGGCGCGGGCGGGGCGGGCGGGGGCGGCTCGCCCGTCCCCGCCGCGTAGAAATCGCTCGCAAACGCGGAGACCGGGCGCGCGCCGGGGACGGGGCCCGGACCCGGCCGTGGGGCCGGCGGGGGCTGGTGCGGCAGCCGGTGTGCGATCGACGGGTGGCGGGGTGGAGGCCCGCGTCCCGGACCAGGTGGTGGACCAGGCGGAGGCGAGAAGTAGGCGACCCCGCCATCCGGGGTAACGCGCGCGTCGGCGCGGGGCGTCTGCGCAGGTTGGAAGGGGTGCGAGGGCCCGTAGCCGAGGGACTCGTCGCCGACGTGAGCGTCAGGTGTAGGAGAGTAAGGCGGCGGCGCTTCCTCTTCAAACTCGTGGTCTGGCGCCGCTCTCGTCGTGGTGGCCATGGTGGGGAAAAGACGAGAAGGGACCGGCGCGCGCAGTCCGCGCGTCATGCCATGTCAGCTGCGATCTTTCTTGGCTTCAGGCTCCGACATTTGGGACCGACGGCAGTCTATCAAGGACGCGACAAATGTCTCAACCGCGCGTATGAGCTCGCGGCCATGTCGGACGAGAAAGTGGGGTGGCCGAGCGTTGTGAAGCGAAGAGGAATAGCGATGATACACGGTCACGTGCATTTTCCACGCTGCGACGCGTTCGCCAACGCTCTTCCAGCACTGGAGTCAGACCTTATAGTAGGTGCGGCAAGACGTAGACCGCACTCGGGTCAGACGTGAAAGCTCCGACCCACCTCGCGGCGGCCCATTTGGCCAATAAACGCGTGGAGGCAATGGAATTTTGCTATGTACAACTAGCGAGTCCTTAGCTAGCGAAGCACCAAATGACGAATAATTAGTGTCAAGCCCTAAGGTATAATAAGACAATGAAGCAAAAAGCGGACGCTGGCAAGCCTATGCCATGTCCTTTGAATAAATGCCCGGCGTCAGCGGCGACACGAATGTTTCCTTCAACTGTGCGATCATGAATGTCAGCTCGGTCGTGTTCAGGGACAGCATCCGCCGCGTGCGTACCTCGGATGCGTCGCGCTCGTGTGTGGTATCGATCTGCACAGCAAGCTGCGGTGGCCACCGCTGCAGAGAAAGAGCATTAGTGATCGCAATGGATCTCAACATGAGGAGGTTCTCACGGGCGAGAGCGTGTTCACAGAACGCGGGGTTGACCGGGTGTTTCCTCCACTCCTGCTCTGGCGCTCTTCGAGCGAGTAGTGCGCATCCTGGCTTGAGAGACCGCGTAACGAATCACGCGTGTTCAGAGCGGCGAGCTGAGAAAAAGAGAAATTCAGATGCGAGATGAGGTGCAGCTGTCTCTGAGACTTACGAAGCTGTTGCAATAAAGGCGACCCAAGCACCAGTAGATGGCGATATAGACAAGCGAGTTGGGCATCGCGTAGTACTGAAGAGTAGCATCAGCATCCGTAACATGTGTGAAGCAAAGAACAACGTACGCAAGTCAATTTTGCGATGGCGGTCAAACTATCAGGCAATTAGAAAGAGCTCGTGGCCTAAGATGAAACGGAACTCACCTTGTGATGAGGCCCGTGTTCAGCGTGAAAACCATCTGTAGGGCGCTGAGATCAGACAGGAAGCGCATGTGTGGACAATCGAGCGCATACCAGCTTGTTGATCAGGCTGTTCGTTCTGTCACGAGTATGAGCACATTGGCAACGACAAAGTAAGCGATAGAGAGTGACATACCGCGAAAACTCGGTCCGGCTACGGTAGAGAAGTGTGCAGAGGATACCGCTGATCAAGACGTCGGCTATGATCGTCGACGCGTCAAGGACACCCGTCAATGCACGGTCGGTGTCTTCGAAAGCAGTCACCGGTAATCTAGGAAGATACGTCTGTCAGGTGGATAAGACAAATCGATCAGGCCTGGACGTACGTCTTCACTACGTATGCTGAGGAGAATGAGGATCAGCATGGTGTCAAGTACTGACGCCGAAGTTACTAACCAGTATTGATAACAAATTGAGCCACCATGACCACGACGATGGGTACGTAAAGTACCAGAGATTTGTTGCTCACTGGGGCAAGCGGATCAGTGCACCATACTCATTTTACCACGGATACACAACTCACGCAAGTAGATCCGTCGTGCGAAGAAGCTGTGCAGAGAGGGTGAGTGGCAAATTGGATGGTTTGCAAGTACCAGTACGCACCCCTGAACAAGCACTGCCGTGATGCCGTTGAAGAGAACCTGGGCAACGACCGGCCTAGATAAGGTGATTTAGCGCAACGCTAATGTGATGTCAAGGCCTCCTAACCAATAAACGACGTTCAGAGCGGCAGGGTTGGCGAACTCAGTGATCACGTAGTGATACACTACGGCAGCACACAGTCCAAGATGGACCGTGTCACTTGCCCATACACCGGCGACCTGAGTGACAGTGAGCTACGCTTTTATAATACCACATGCTCAACTAGCGACCCACGGTAAATATCAACCACTTGGGATCACGCGACTCGCGCGAGGTCGAGAAATAGTTGTATGTTTGCAGACACGAGACTGGGCGCCGTAAGCTCGGAGCTCCAGGTTGAAGGCTATTCACGCATACCGCCATAAAGACTGCAAGGTACGCGTGAGTTTCTGCACCGAGGAACGTAGGCTGAACACGCACATGGAAGACAACAAAACCCCAACCAGCATAGCCCCAATTCTATAAATGCGTCAACACATATATCTGAGTACACTTGCGGGCTCACTTACGTGTTGTCCAAGGTCGCCGGGACCGTCATGTTTGCGCGTGGATGACGAACGGCGTCGATCGCGTCAGTGTGGAGGGGAAAGCAGACGCCTTCCGCATCCGCGCATTCGAACACTTTATGAAAGCCGGCTCCAGGGACGAAATACGCGGTTCCCAAGGCCTCCGCGCGACCCACCGCGAAGAGTGCGAACCTTATTATTCATTGCACCATTACCCGGCGATCGACGCACTTGGCGAGTCACGACTGCTTCGCGAGAGACCACGTGGAAGCCCCTCCGGCGGTCTCGCCGACCTCTCCTAAACGAAGCTGACGATCATGAGATCATCACACTTTGAATCTGTACAATGCTCGAGGCGTTTCAAAGAGCGTTCAGCATTCCGAAAGGAGACGGCATCCGGCCCGAGAGATTTGCCGGCTCCGAGAGAGGGTGGTTCCTTCCGAGAATGTTCATCCCCCGCGTGTCGGAAGTATTTATATCATCACACAGGGTTCGAAGCTAGCCGAGCCATGTGGGTCCAGACGAAGCGGCGTTGGGACCGGGCTTGCCGACGTCGACACGATCCTTAGCGACATATGATGCGAGCGAGCGTCGGATGATGATACCCAAGTGGGTTGAAACATCGATGAAAAGACATGAATTACGATTGACCGCAGAGGCCAGAACGAGCGAGTGGCACCAAGGCAAGGCGCGCGGACGGCAGACGCAGCGTCAATCGCGGTCACGTTGCCTGGCTCTGACTTCTGCTTCGACCGTCATCCGTTCATCGACCAACTGTCTAATCAGAATCCTGGTTTATCGTCGCAGGGCCTTTGCGACAACAGTTTGACGCGCGCTAGTCAATGGATGAGGAAACCGGCGCGTCTACCTCGGAACATATCGCGCCCTCGTCCCATGAAAACGACCCGCACTATGTGAGGATTACTGGACACGGCCAGATCCGTTCATGGGTCCAGTTTGCTTTAGAGTTTCTTGAAGTGCGTACCATAGTCGTTGGTCACGACAGCCTGCCAATTGATCCATTCGTAGAAACATCCAACCCGACCACTCGTTTTTCACACCCTCCCCGCATCCGCCATTCACAACTCTGAGACTGCCGCACCATCTTCCACTCAGCCATCTGCTCCAGAAGCTGCACCAAAACAGAGTACTGTGAATATACCTCGCCTGATCTCTGTTGTCGAAATCGTCAAGCGTGAATACCTGAAGGCGTCTCGGACAAGTACTATCGGCTTACATCAGTACAACGAAGTCAACTGCTTAGAGAGCTTATCTTCGGGGTTGAGTAGAGAAGAAGAGAGTAACAATGAGCCGGAAGATACGCAGAACAATCAATCAGACGAAGTAGAAGACGAACGGAGGCGAGACCTAGTGGAGGTTCTGGGTGGCAAGCGACAGTGAGCGAACTCGAAGAACACCTGAGAAGCTGTGAGCTAATATACCTCAGCCTTCGAGTCAAGAAAATCCCATACATGCGGGCTACTCTCTCGCGAGAAGCACATCCCGAGCTGGTGCTGCAAGGAGCAAGGTAGTTACCTCAGCTCGTTCTGCCTCCCCGTACCCTCGGCGCTCATCTTTCGTTCAGCTACCAGGAGCCAGTAGTGAAACAACTCACTAAGAGTGCGCGAGCAAGAACCAACCGGCGGCGTCGAGAAGAAGAATCAATCTCCGAGAAGGCGGCACAGATCGACACGAAAGACCCATGACCCATCAAGCAGCTCACACACGACATGGCGTCGGAGATGAATCCCGACCACCCATATAATCTGCCCCTATGATCTTGATACACGTGCAATTCGTTCTGATCGTTACATTTGACTCGACATTCAAAGCCCATTCCACTCAAAGCCCTTCTCAATCGCAAACTCGCCCTCGAGCGGAAGAACGGCGCTTGACGGACCGACTTGAACACCATACTTGCCCTTGTCGGCGACCCACGAGCTGATACGCTCGTCCCACCACGAAACGGCGTACTTGTCGAGAGTCAGCTCGACGTGCGCCTTCTCGCCGGGTGCAAGGACGGCCGTCTTCTTGAACGCACGGAGCGCACGAGGGACCTGGTGTGGTGCAGGGTCCGGCTGCGACGCGATAGAGACATAGGCTTGTGCAACTTCCTGGCCGGCAACAGACCCCGTATTGGTGACCGTGAACGAGAGTGTGACAGCGAGGGCGTTGTCCTTGACCGTGCCCTTACCAACCTTCAGGTCAGAGTATTCGAACGTTGTGTACGAGAGGCCGTGCCTATGATTTATCATTAGCACGGCGCTGATGTTGTTGGAAACGTATAGCTTCACCCAAATGCCCAAAGCGGCTCCACTTTCTTGTGCTGGTAGTGCTTGTATCCAACGAAGATGTCCTCAGAGTACCGCACGATGCCGTTCTCCGAGTTGAAGTGGCCGTGCGACGGCACGTCTTCGATCCGCTTCGGGAACGTCATGGAGAGCTTGCCAGAGGGCTAGATTAGAGTCAGTTCAAGCCCATGAAGAAAAGCACTACACAAACTCACGTTGACAGCCCCAACGAGGACGTCGGCAATGGCATCTCCGGTTGGGTTGCCAAGGAACCAAGCATGGACGATGGCAGGAACCTTGTCGACCCAGGGATAGTTCACAGCAGATCCCTGGAAGCGCGTCAACGGTGGTTGCACACAGAGGAGGTGGTTTGTAAACTCACGGACTGCACGACTACGATCGTCTTCGGGTTGGCGATTACGACCTTCTCGATGAGCTCGTCGGTGCGGCCAGGCAGGCCGAGTGTGTAACGGTCGTAGCCCTCCGTCTCCCACTCTGCGTTGAGGCCAACAACGGCGATGACAATGTCGGCCTCCTTGGCCGCCTTAACTGCCTGCTCTACAAGTGCGTCGGGGTCATCAATCTCCGAGCCGCCGAGCTGCACTCCCGGGTTGGCATCCATGACCTTCTCGTCCTCATCCCCGTCAGCGGGACCTTGGACGTTCATGAACTCGAGGCGAATCTTGGGCGACTGGCCAGCCTTGAGCGAAACGGAGCCACGCTCTTCTCGCGTACCGGAGCCGAAGAACGAGTCGCCCCGGCGCTGGCGCGTCCAGTTGTCAATGACGAGCTTGTCATCGACGAAGAGCTAGCACAATATTAGTGAGTCATTGTATGAGAAGCCTTTGCCTTCATACCTTTGCACGGCCAGCAACGCTCAGACCAAACTCGAAGGTGCAGTCCCGCTCACGTGGCTTGAGGTTACCCTCGACAGTCATGCTCCATCGGTACGTGATGCCCTTAGGCTTGTCCACGCTGAAGAAGATGCGTGTTTCGTCCAAGTGACGCTCGGACAATGGCTTGTCCAGTGCCTTGGACGAGTTATCATCCTCGTGAGCGTAGAACTTGGCGTTCCAGCCACGTTTGCCGTCGACCTCCAGGTCGAAGTCGAGAGACGGGAGGCTGAGGTAGGCTGCAATTTGATCAGCCTCAAATGACATATGGAGAGCAAGCGAACTTACAAACAGCACCCTCTGCATAGGTAACTTCGACGTCTTCTCCAAGTGCGCTCTTGATGCCATCGAATGGGCTGACGAAGAAGCTCGGCTTGAGAGCTGCGCTGCCTCCGCCAGAGATAGCCATGGCCTTGGCGTTTCCGCCGATGATTGCCACCTTCTTGATCGCCTTCTCACTTGTCTTAAGCGGGAGGATCGAGCCTTCGTTCTTGAGGAGAACGATGGATGACGCAGCGACGTGACGCATGAGCTTGACGTGAGCAGGCGAGTCGACCGTGCGCTCCTCGCCATCGCCATCCAAGACTTCGGGCGCACCCGCTGCGCACTTTTGCACGAGCCTGCCAGTGAAGTCAGCACAGTGGGTAAGGCAAGAAGTCGAGGAGTAAACTAACCGGAGAACGTTGCGTGCGCGATCCTTCAATACTCGAGGAAGGACCTTGCGGCATTGGATAGAGCGCGTAACGAGGTCGAGCGAACGCCACTTGTTCGTGCCTGGCATCTCGAGGTCGAGGCCAGCGTTAATGGCGCCGTCGATGGAGTACACGCCGAACCACTAACAAAATGCTTAGTTAAATGACCTGGCGAAAACGAAAAGAAGAACGCTCACATCTGACATGACCATGGCCTTGGACGACCACTCCTTGCGGAGCAATGTTTGCAGAAGCCATGAATTCTCGGAGCAATGTATGCCGTTGATGCGATTGTAACTGTATAGATCCAAAATTCAATGAGCAGCTTGCTTCTTAGGCCACGATTTGAGACTCACGCAGTCATGTACGACCATGGCTGAGCATCGCGCTCGGCGATCATGAAGGGCATGAGGTAGACCTCACGGAGCGCCCGCGGGGAGATCTCAGAGCTGTAAGCCATCCGATCGTTCTCCTTGTCATTGCCAGCAAAGTGCTTGATGCAGGCACCGATACCGCCAGCCTGTACACCCCGGACGTACGCGGCTGCAATCAAGCCGGAGAGTATAGGATCCTCTGAAAATGATTCGAAGCTTCTGCCGCCCAAAGGATTCTAGGTGCTTGTAAGAATGAGCCCCTGGATATCAGCAACAACACGTACACGCTGAATGTTGCATGTCGGAGCGAGAGCGATACTGGCTGAGCGAAGCTTGGACTCTCCAGCGAGAAGTTCGAGGCCAACCTACACGGGTCAGCAATCACATCTTGTCAATAAAGTGGTTAGATACCTCTTGCACGAGCTCGGGATCCCAGGTCGCTCCAAGCGCAGTTGCGCAAGGCAAGCATTTGGCCGGCGTCCCCATGAAGAACAGATTCCCCCGGATCCCATTTGGCCCATCCGAGACCTTATATAACCCTATGTGAGACGTCCAGAGAGGTGGGAAAGTGGTGGGAGCATGCCTTCACGGCCGGGATCCCGAGGCGCGGGACGGCATGGGTGTGCCAGAAGCCAACTCCAGCCGTGAGAAGGACAGCCTCTTCAATAGTGAGCTTGTCAACGATATCGTCGACATCAGCTTTCGCAAAATCAGAAGGAGGCATGGCGAGAGGATCGGTGCACGATGAAGCATTGTGCTCTGCGCTTAAGTAGGAGGTCGGCGGGAAGCATGTGGGGTGAATTCGGCCGAGAAGAGCCCGCTGTCTGCGCACGGCATCTCGGAGCGAGTGGCCGGAACGACGTCAACCCGGGCATCCGGTCCGCACGCGTTCCTGATCGGCAAACGATTCACACCAAGCGCATTACATTCCGAGCTATTCCCGCTCCCGACAGTCAACCGTGAACAAACACCATCCTATGCGTTCAACCTTTCATCAACCATCGCGCACCAGTTGCTGGAGGGACGCTATCAGTTCCGGTTGTGCCAAGTACAAGAGAGCGTACCCACATGCCATCGAAGAACGGATGCGCCTGGATCTGAGCGATCGTAAGACGAGCCCTGGGGACGGGCTGCCACAACCAGCAGAGAAGATCCGCCGCATGCGGGTCACCCAAGAGCTCTGCCAAGTGTTTGCGACTCGGTTTGAATCTCAGAGTCGCCTCGATCGGCTGATAGGCGTCTGGCCCTTCACCCGCAAGAAAGTGAGGCTGACACATCGAGAGTCAGCCAAGCCACCAACATGTGTAGCGACCGAGATCTCACCTTGTTTCGTCCGATCAAAAGGTCCCAAAAGATGCACCCATACGACCAGAGATCAGCTGGTCCACTGAACCTGTCGAACTTGCGCAAGACTTCTGGAGCCATGTAACCCTCGGTTCCGCGTATGGCCATGGGTCTCGGAAGCCTCGGGGGGAACGTTTTCGGCTGTTGTTGCAAACAGAGCCCGAAATCGGTAACGACAGCACGTCCATCTTCAGAGATGAGAATGTTGTCCGGCTTCAGGTCGCAATGCAAAATTCCAAGCAAATGCAGCTCCTCAATACCCAGCAGCTAGCACACCGTCAGCAATGTTCAACAGACAGTACGCAACTGATACGTACAATATCGGCGGCCCAGTGACGTATATCGTAGCTCGAAGGTATCCCCTCGTGTATGAGACGACCTAGACTATGCGGATAAAAGTCCTGCGGAACCAAGTTAGAACACGGACAGACGAGTCGAGAGAGAATGATCAAACATACCATGATGAAGTATGAGTACATGCCATCAGCCAAAGTCCAGGTCCGATGATGAGTGGTAACAAAGCGAGATCCGGCCTTCTTCAACCGGGTGTAGATTGCATCCTCGCAAACAACCAGCTCAATGTCCGCCTCAGTCCGTTCCATGCACTTGACGGCGAAGGTGCGGGAGTCACCGCAGTCATCTGTGACTCGAACCTCGAACACGGCGGAGCTGGTATTGTCTGCGATTTGGCGTGACCATGTCCGAGCCGGAGTCCCATGTAGTCCAGGGAGCGAAAGCCCGACGAACATATCGATAGTGGGATGTGGTAGCCGCTGTATACTCTGGTGACCGGTTTGAAACACATCGACATGCGGAAAGGCAATGCAATGGTCCACTGGTGGCCGGTTAGAATCGTAGCTATCCACCGTGCGCATGCGAGGAACATCGACTATGATGCCATTAAGGAAGTCGTTGGCATCGAGCTTGATGGAGTCCGGATGGCCATGGCTGGACGAATGGATATCACCACTTGAAAGCCCAAACGACACGATAGTGACAGCCGAAGATGGAGGATTGGCCGGAGGTGTAGCGGGCCACGACGACGCGGAAGAACGAAGCGTCGACGGCGTATGAACATCTCTCGGATACTCGAGGGCCCTCTCATGAATTAAGTTCATCGAGGCAAGGTCGCCTTGGGGTGGGGCCGTTTGCGCTTTGCCGGCAGGTGCATATCTGGTTCTAGGTCCGGGGGCATGGCGAATGTAGGCGGTCGTGGTGGAGAATTTGGTGAACGACTTGATAAGAGCAGAGGCGATCAGAGTGCGAGGCAGTTTCTGGTCGACATCCTTCTTCAGCGGCGCAGAGATGCAGCAGGCCTTAAAGGCCGCCTTGACGCGAGCACGAAGGGCGAGCATATCAAGAGTGTATGATCAACAGGTGGGAGCGGCGTGCCAGAAACTTGACTTCATTAAAGCGCGTATATGTATCATCCAGATAGTTGTGGCCTAAGGACATGTGGTCTGGTGGATTTGTGGCCGTTGTGGTTGAGAAGCTGTGTCTACCACCAGAACGGACAGCCATCTCGGCCACAACTCGCGTAGAGCACATGCCACAAGAGACGCGAGCCACAAATCTCTGTTGTGGCTAAGCCGGAGTGCCGTTCGCAATCCAGGACACAAGGAAGTGCCGTTCGCAATCCCAGGACACAAGGAAGAGAGGAAGGAGAGCAATACGGAGGACCCGGGTAGCCGACGACAACGAAGAGCTCAGAACCCCCAATGTCTCACCTAGCACTGCCTATCTACTACCGCTGGCCACTCTGAGCCTGGTTCAATAACGGGGCCCTCCAGCAAAAAAGGAGATACGAACATCATTCTTGAACCTATGAGACACGTCGTCCATCGTCGGACAGACGACGTAGCAACACTCGCGCTATAGCATACAGCTGTCAACGTCCAACGAACGCCCCTACTCGTAGGGTGCAGTGCCATGTCTGCCCTATCTCTCCGGCGGGACGTTGGCGATCTTCACACAACGCGTCAAATGCATTCATTGCCCCTGGACGATCATTGCAATCGCTCAATTCAATTTTCAGCGCCCATGGTTGCTCAATCTACCACACTCCCGCAGTTTTCGGGACAGCCCACACAGTGACAAGCGAACGCCAGAACGGGCATGGCGTGCTAAGACATAGCAGATCTATCCAGGGGTAGTCTGGAGCCTGCCACTTACGTGTCGCCATGCATCTGCGAGGTTGAATGATGAATTGCGTACACACCGCAGGATGCCGGATGCTGGCGTCAGCACCGTACCCCGTTCTTTCATCTGGTATAAAACGCTGTGCGGTCGCGCTGCTCTCTATAGGAACTCCCTCGTCGTCCAACACCATGCGTTGCTCTCGCCTTCTCGTGCTTGCCGCCTCTATCGGAGCATGCACTGCTGCGCATCTTAGGAGCCGCCAGAGCTCTGGTCGCTCGACGCCCTTGCTGACGGGCGAGTTAAGAATGACCCTGCTTGGAGGCATGGGCTGATTGAGCTGGATCTCACAGACTTTCCTGGCCAAGGGCCGCTGCCCTTGCTTTCGGACATCGTCAACTTGAACTTCACAAATGGGACATTTCTACCACGTCAGTACTACCCTATATAATCTAAGATCAAAGAGTCCTGATGGTCCCAACAGTCCAGAATATCCAAGGCGACATCTTGTGCGTGACTGGCGGGTTGGACGACTGTTGGCTGTGCTAATAATTGCCTAGCATTGGAATGAAGAAGCCCCATGAACTGTTCTACTTTTTTTCCATCACCAACGCCGCAGCGTTCAAGACTGCGCTCAAGGCGCACGTCATTCCTCTCGTCACGTCTGCTGCCACGCTACTGTCTCCGCCGACCAGCCAGCCCCTCGCTTTCCTGAACTTGGCCTTCTCGCAAACAGGCCTGACAACTCTTGGGATCAACGACAATCTAGGTGATGCCCAGTTCGCCGCTGGCATGTACGCGGATGCACCCTCCCTCGGTGACGTGAGGTCGGAGTTCGAAGCAGCGTGGCAAGGCACGGCCGTCCACGGGGTGTTCCTCATCGGTAGCAATCAGACCTCCTTCATCACTGATCTCCTGGACACTGTTACCACCTACTTCGGTAGTTCCATCTCATTCAAGACTCAGCTGCTCTCAGCCTCTCGTCCAGGCGCACAGGCTGGTCACGAGCGTAAGGCTCATAATTGCGATGTCCGAACAAATGTACTGAACGATTACAGACTTTGGATACCTCGATGGAATCTCTCAACCGGCCATCTCCGGCTTCGCAACTGGCGTCCTCCCCGGCCAAAGCATCGTACCCTCAGGCATCATCTTGGCGAACAGGCTCGGCGACTCCGAGACACGGCCAAGCTCTGGTTGGACCCTGGATGGAAGCTTCATGGTCTTCCGCAAGCTGCAGCAGGTGACTACGTCGAGGACCAGCTTTAGCATGTGTTCTAACTTCCCCCTTCAGTTTGTGCCGGAGTTCAACGCTTACCTGAGCGCCAATGCAGTCCAGAACTCGGCTGGAACCCTGAGTCAAGCTCAGGGTGCAGAGCTGCTTGGTGCTCGAATGTTCGGTCGCTGGAAGTCGGGTGCCCCAATCGATCTCACGCCGACTGTTGATGATCCCAGTAATGACCCTCAATTTCAAGGCTATGACATACTGAAGAGTCCCCATAGCCCTCGGTGCTGACCCTCAACGCAACAACTTCTTCGACTTCACGCATCTGTTGGGTTCAAGTCTCACCGGCGATCAGTCTCACTGCCCGTTCTCTGCCCACATCAGGAAGGTTCGTCCTCGCGGCGATCTCCTCGATAGTAACATCATCAACCAAGCAATTCGCGGGAGCATTCCGTACGGCCCGGAGTTGACGGCTGGCGAGGCTAGCTCTGGCACGACCACGCAAGACCGTGGTTTGGCTTTTGGTAAGGCTCGACTCAGCATAATTGGCTCTGGCATTAAAGTTAGTTCGTTGTCAGTGGAATACCAGTCTAACATCGCGAACGGTTTCCGATTCCAACAAGTGAACTGGGCCAACACCGCCAAGTCAATTACTCCCATTGCACCTACTTGAGGGATACTGATGACGTTTCTGTAGCTTCCCTCCGCTGAAGAACGAGACGGTGGGCATCGAGCCTATCATAGGTCAGGTAGGCAACAATAGCGACCGCACGGCGCTTGGCCTGGACCCTCGCGATGCCTCGCGGTCATTTGTTCTGCCCCAGTTCCTGAAGACCTCGGGTGGAGAGTACTTCTTCATGCCCTCCATCTCTGCCCTTCAGAACACCATCGCTGCATGAAGTATTGATGGGCTATGGAGTTGCAGTTTCATGCTCTCTCTCTCTCTGACTCCATATCTATCATGATGTCCCAGTTCGCTTGACAATTCATTTATATGCATGCCATCGAACTACACGGGCCTGCTTGAGGCCGAGAGAGAGTCGAACCCGCTCAGCATACTCTGCCATGGAGAGCCCGGCTCTGACGGCGCCTGCGCCTGGGCATACCGAACCCCCATGGTTGACGATGGCCGATCGTGAGATCGGCGGGTTGACCTTTGTCTAGCGTGCGAGACAGTGGTTTGCTCTGAAGTTGAAGCGTGGGTTGAGTCTCCAGCAATCGGGAGTTGCTCCAGCTCCGACGAAAAGTAGTCCGGACCCGTCCGAATGGGGAGGTAGCGAGGCTGCCCATGTTCGAAATCAAACTCCAGCGCAGAGTTACGAGGCCAGTCGTGGTCTACGCCAGCGTAGTCGTGCGTTGCCGTGTCGCGCCACCGACGTAGAGGCGATGACATGTGTTCGGACTCTCCATTGTCATCGTCATCCCGCATCTCACGACGAGACATGAGGGGCGATTCCGATACAGTGGACACTGCTGCCGCAAAGACTGAGTCTGGGTCTGGGGGCCAGAGCGCCGCATGCTCAGCATGCCTGGGACTCAACAGCCCTGCAGACCAGCGCGAATTGGGCGAGGATCCACCTTCCGGAGGGGAATGGACGTTAGAAGGGACAGTCATTGTTTCCGTCTATCACAAGCGTTAGTATAATATTCACACCGGTAGTAACTGGGCTTACGGGAGAGTGTACGGCAATGGGGATCGTCCCAGACGTCTCCGCTCGATGCACAGCTGGCCGGGCTTGCTTCTTGACCCAGTCAAAAGGCGTTCGTCCTCGAGAGACCAGCTCTCGGTCGAAATGGCTAGCCGGTTGCCGCCGGTGAGACGACATGTCTGCCATAGCGCGCACTGGGCGCGGCAACTCGACATCACGCTGCTGGCGCGCTCCCACAGGAAGCTGCCGCTATGAGACGCATCAGTGCTGTTTATCTAACTTACAAGAAGAGAAAACTACCTCAGAAGCGCGTGGCTTTCCGTCATCAACAGGAGTCCCTCGTCGGCTCACAGCCTCCATGATCTCGTCACCGAGCAAGTCCCGGAGTGTGTTCACTCTCTTCAAAACAGGATGGGCTCGCGACACCTGACCAGCAGGGGGAGGAGGAGGGCGTTTGATAAGATCGATCTCCGACATCGGAGCAGAAACGGGTGCGGAAGTTGGTGATATCCGGACGGAGTGCACAGGAACTGGCGAACGCATGTCGTCGGGTATTGTAGGGGAGTATATGAATGACCAAGGAGAGAATGACTGGTCGTATGTGGGGGCTGTAGACTGTGCATACCGAGCTTGAGCTTCGGCTTTGGCCTGGGAGATGGGCGAGGGAGCACGTGGCGACGGCGCAAGCGCCGCCATATGGGCCAACCTGGTTTCCTCATACGGGGTGACCGGCATTGGCGAGTAGATGGCTGGTGCTGATCCGAACGAAGCTGGTGTAACGGGAGGCAAGCTGTTCGGAGATTCCGGTCCAGGCATGAATACTCGCGGCGGGAGCAGAAACTGCGATGTATCTACGGATGGCGCCCTAGTCGATACCTTTAGCTGAGGCACGCGTGCACGGGAGATGGGCGGCTGTGTTGAAGAAGGGCATGGCGGGGGCGCTGATGTGACGGTAGTAGCGCTCTCAGACGACGAGATACCGGCTGCGAAGCCAGATGTTCCACCGTGCGAGACAGACTCTGGCTCTAAATCTGAGCTAATGACGATGGCGGCCATGTCGGCAGCTCTCGGAACTTGTGCATATTCGCCCGCTGCTCGTGAGGGGGCACGTGGAACATGACGCAGAGGGGCAGACCTGTGGGACAGCTGATTATTTCATAATGGTAGGGAAGAGGTGATGCACTAACGCAGGACGAGGAGGCTGGCTACCAGAGTGCTTTCTCGGCTCGACGTACGGCGCGGGCGTTGGAGGTGTTGCCGGGACCAGAATAGGCTCAGGGGAGTGTATGGGAACCTGGATGTTCTTACGAACCGGGCGAAGAAGGAAAGCGCTGGCTTGTGGTACTTTGGGTGCCTCCGATATGAGCGTGGCGCTACTGCTTTCAGAGCCTCGTCTGGGCCTCTGCTGGGGGCCGGGCAAGGAGTGAGGTCTGAACGAGACCCGAGCACCTGCAGAGTTCGGTGCAGCAGAAGTAGGGCGAGGGTCGGCAATGGTGTCTGGCCCTGCCTCCGAATGAAGTTGATCGGAATGGTGTGCCTGTCGAAACCCGGTATGACGTCCCTTGCGGAAACCCTCCTCCATGCCCGTCTTGCGGCCTTCTTCTCGTGCGAGTAGAACTGCATGGTCGAGCTTTGCCTGCCGGGCCTCGGTACGAGCTTCAGCTGCTTGGCTCTCAGCAGTGTTACGCGCTTGCTCGAGATCATCGACCAGTTGCTGAGCTCGGTGTACCTCTGCCTGAGCTTGCGCCAGCTGGACCTCGTACACCCGCAGGGTCTCGCGCGTGGCTGCCAGTTCGGTTCTGGCCTCGTTTGAAGCTGCGATTGCGTCCTTGGCTCTACGGAACAACACCGTAGCCTTGGACTCTGCCTCCGTTGCTCGGAGGGTCTCTGCATCCAGCCGACTACGGATGTGGAGCAAGGAAGAGTGCAGGAGTCGAGAACCAGCTTGTCCGCGCAGGATACCGGTAGCAGCCGTTGCCAACAGCTTGTCCAGAAGTTGGTGAGTGTTTAGTGGCTGAGGAGGACCCATGTAGTCCGAATCGGCGTCCGAGATGTTGTATTCATACCACGACGCGTTTTCTCGCTCTCGTGTGGTTCCACGAGCCCGCTGGGTGGTATAGCGATGTGGACGGCTCGCACGTGCGGGAGGGGGTGTCTGCGAGCTGGAACGACCGCCGACGTCGGTGTCGTAAAAGCTAAAGTAAAGTGTGTATGAGAAGTGGATGTGGGTATGCCAACAAGTCACGCACAATTCCCGGGGCTCATGGTGCAGCATCCGGACTGGCCCTCGTCGAGATGGCGGGCTCAGAGGCGGGCCCTTGCCATCGTCTCCCGCTCCGCGGATGTTATGGGTCGCCAGAGGCAGTTAATGTCGATGACGATGCTGGCGTTGAACTTCCGATGGGAGAGATAAGTTAATGTCAAGTGGAACTCGCCCCCGGCCCGGAGGTGTGCTCAACACGTGTTGTGTGTCATGTCCGCGGCATCGCTGACTTCTCTCCCGGAGTTCGCGGCATATGATCGCACATGCTAACATTCCCAGAGTGTGTAAATGCACAAGAGAGAGAGCTATCCATAGGTTCTGTGTGCTGATGGTGTCGTGGTACTACTTGAAAGTCAAGAGTAAGTAAGCGCCCACAGATCGAAGGGACGCGTCCCATCGCGTGACCGTGGCTAACTCCACTCAACGCGTCTCTTTGGCTTTGACCGCTCACCTATTCTGCGGCATGTCGATCTTCGACGGTGTACGCTTCTATATTTCACCAACTATACTTCCATTCGACGTATCTGGCCTTAATGAAGTTCTCCAAGAGCACGGGGCGACACCTGCGAATAACATCGAGGACGCGACGCACGTCATCTCGAACACCAACCGCTTTGTCGGGTGCGAGATAATTCCGGAAGGCACTCATGTGTGCACAGTGGGTCATAGTTTGAGCAAACTCTTTTGATCTTGTCTGAGGGGTGAGCATAGGAATACTGGGTGTATCGTTCCGTGATTCTGGGAAAGCTTCAACCGTACGCTCCCTCCGCCCTTTCTTATCACCATGTTAGATGTGACTAACCATAAATCTCCACGTAGGCCGGAACACTTCTCTGCCAACCCTGCTATGATATTCTCTGGTGTGGTGGCCTGTTCCGCCAACGTATGCCCAGTTACACGACCTACATTGTCCTACGATTACTGACAATGAAGCTAGCTTGGCTCGGATACCGACGACCGCGGTCCACAGCTCTCGCCCGCAGACGAGGAGGCACTCTCAGGGACCATAATCGCGCTTGGTGGTCAATATCGTGCCGGATTGACTCGCGACGTCACCCATTTGTTTGTGCTCAAGCCAGAAGGCGACCGCTTCGAAACTGCCATGCACTTCCAGAAAGACACTGGCACACACATCATTGTGCCCCACTGGTTTGATAACTGCGTGCTGCTTGGCCGGCGGCTGGACACCGCTCCGTATTCCTGGCCCGAGCCGCAGGTCCTACAGCGCACGGTAACAGCACCCGATGCTGCGGAGGCTGACAAAGTACGGGACCGTGCCACGAAAACGCAACTCCCGGATGAGAAACGCTCGTTGTTCCGCACTGTGGAACTACAAGGGAGGCTACTGGAGTCTACTACAGACCACCCTGTTCCCGAGTATGGACACAAGAACGCATGGGGAGGTCGCAAGATCCTTCTTAGTGTCTCGCTCGGTCTTTCACCCAAGATTCGACAGGCCGTGGAAGCTGGTATATGGCGTGCTGCTGGCACTGTCTTGGCATACGTGGATGACGATGGTGCGGGCACGGAGGAGGAGGAACTCAGGCTGGTCGAAGACACAGATGTGTTTGTGACACGTCACCGCCAGGGCTGGCCATATGTCAAGGTCAGCATTGACTCATCTACCTCCGATGAATGCGACTCAGTCGTCGTCCTCTTTAGGCGGTGAGACAAGGCAAACTTGTGGGGACTTTGGCATGGGTGTTCCACGTAGAATCTACAGGTGCACTGTCCTCGCCAACTGATCAACTACTTCATTACCCCATCCACAAGAAGCCGATAGAGAAGTTCAACGGGCACCTCATCACAATCACCAACTACACTGGCGACGCACGAGACTACCTGAAACGATTAATCACAGTCATGGGCGCCAAGTTCACTCCGAGCATGTCGCAGGGCAACACAATTCTCATAGCAGCCTAGTACGTCCCCCATATTGTTCATCTGACCAGAACAGTGTTATAACGTAGGCTTCAGTTTGAGTGGCAACAAGACTGAACGCGCTCGGCTATGGGACATACCTGTCGTGAACCACCTGTGGCTCGAGGATTGCTTCGCGCAGTGGAAGAACGTGCAGACAGCCAACTCGAAGTACATCTCGTTTCCTGCGGGCGTTGACTTTGCCGAGAGGCTCGGCGATAACGGTGTCAGTCGCATCAGCGTGGACCCAGAAACGCTGCAGGTGGAGTTGGCCGCTCTGGAGCAAGAGGCTGGGCCGATCAAGACGTTGAAACCCGCATCAAAGCCCAGCCCACAGAATGTGAAGTCTGCGGTCGCCGCTGTGCACGCGCGGAACGCTGCGGAGACATCTGTCTTCGTAGAGCAGGAGATGGATCGTCCGACCTCGCCAGAGGATGAGGCGGGTCCGTCTACCCCGCCACGCAAGAAGCTCGTCCGGCGCTCGGGTAGTCGGAAGAATGCCAGCTCTCTGTTCGAGGTTGAAGGCCTGCTCAGCGGAGAGGTGGCCGCGCCGGCCGTCGATGACGGAGGAGAGGAAGTATCACCGCCAGCTCCAAAGACACGGGTTGGTCCACCTCGTAAGAGAGGGAAAGCAGCTACTGCAAAGGCCGACGACGACACTCCAGAGCCTGATCAAGCTGCTTCTGCAGTGCCCAAGCTACGTAAGGCCGCTTTGAACGCGAAGAGGCTCGGCGGCGAAGACTCCGATGCAAGCGCACCACTCGATCTGGTCCCAGCGACATCCTCCGCCCGTGCCTCCGCACTGCGTTCGCCCGGAAAGAAGACTGCAGCTCGCCGTCGCGACTCTGATGTCGAGAACGACGCCGCAGCGGCTGGTGCACCGTCAACACCGAAGCCACCCCGCCGTACGGCAGAAGCACCTCCTCTCAGCGCCATGCCCTCGACTTCTAAAGCTACGCGACCCATCCAGTCGCTTGCAAAGAGTGCGTCGGAGGGCAAAGTTACCGCACTGCCAGATGAGACCGAGGACGAAGAGCCACTTACGGATGCTCCCCTCACGTCTCCTACCCGCAAAGCCGCTGCTCCCAAGAAGCGTGCTACGACAGCTTCGAGTCCTACGCCTGACACGAGCATGATGGGATCCTCCCAAGCGGACTCGTCGGGTCGTGTGCGTCGAGGCGCAGCAATGCGGGCGGATAATAAGCTCAAGACCGATATGGAAGACCTGCGCAACTTTGAAAGCCAACGCCGGAGAGGCGTTATCACCGGTTCGTGGGAGAAGCCTGACAAGACCGTCAAGACCAAGGACACGGCCCATGAGCAGGCTAAGAAGCGTAGCAGCACGGGCGCCGAGTCACAGGACGAAGAGGATGCGACTGTGAGTGAGAGGCAGCCGAAGAAGAGGAAGGTCGTGCCTACAGCGGTATCGAAGGCTCGCAAGGCGACTGCCGAGGTAGACAGCGCCGGCGAGATGGACTTCGATGATGAGAAGCCGTCAATCGGCAATGGGTGAGACGGCGCTCAACTGAGCAATCCCTTATCTAATTGGTGTCATTGTCAGAGCATCTGCAAGCAGGGAGGTTCGCATCCTAACTTCCCAATACGCGCTGTCACCAGCTCAAGAAAAGGTGAGGTCCGAAAGTCTTCCATAACATGTTGTATACTAACAGCGTGATCAGGGCTTGGCAAAGCTGGGCGCTTTGAAGGCGAACAACAACGAAGAGTGTACCCATCTCATCATGAAAGAGCTTGCTCGTACGGAGAAGCTGTTGGAAGTGTTGCCGACCGTCCAATACCTCGTGCCACCGGAGTGGGTTGACGCCTCTATCAAAGCCAAGCGACTGTTACGTGAGTGCTCACGTGATCTAGCCCTTCACCGTCGTTGACTTCTTCCCCACACCAGCTGCCGAGGAGTTTGCTGTTCCCAACGCTCCCCCGGCAAAGGACAAGTTCGGCGTCACGCCGGCTGAGGTCATGCGTCGCCGCGATGCATGCCAGGGACAACTGTTCGCAGGACACACGTTCTACATCACCCCGGGCGTCAAGGACGAGACGAAGTTGGCCGTACTGCGCACAGCCATCGCAGCTAACGGTGGCAAGGTCGCCACGCAGGCGGCAACCGCGCGCAACCTCGGCAACGACGAACACAAGCACGTCATCTCATCTGAGGCGGACGCCAAAATCTGGCGGCCTCTCGCGCAGAAGCGCCCAATATTCAACAAGGAGTTCGTGCTCACGTCCGCCGGGACACAGAAGATGGACTTCGAGGACACGAGCCAGCGTGTACCAGGCTCGTTCTGATGAGGTCTTCATCCCTCTGCTTTTGCTTTTCACGTCTTTACCGTATCGCATGTACTATCACGCTTGAATGTTATATCACCAGTCAATCCATGAACGGAAGTCAACTCCTCATTAAGGGGGTATCCTAGGATACGCAAAGAAATGGGAGCCGTGCATACATAGTGGTCGAAGCACGCGTAGCGTGCAACGCAGAGGCAAGACGTGGAGTATCCGCCGGGAATAAAGCACACGACGACGAACAACCAGTACCATCCGAAGGGGAAAGTGAACAGAAAGAAGATCAAGTAAGGCCTACGAAAAAGCCTTACTCGTTTGCAACCTGTAGATCGCAGTCAGTCTCTGGCATAGGAGCAGGGCACTTGGAGGGAGGGTGTACTGACCCTCAAGACACGAGGTTGATCTGCAGAGCGCACAGTGGCAACGTCATCGTCGAGGTAGCTGGCACTTGGCTGCAGCCCCTCGCCGTCGGACTCGTAGTGGCTCCGGCGATGTTGGTCGGCGGACATACCGCCTCCAGACGAGTGGGCGCTGTAGGCGTCCATGCCGCCATACACGTCCGCGTATGGGTTGGCTTGCGGCGCAGACATGTACTGCACCTGGGCAGAGGACGGCTGGTGCGGGCCGCCCGCCTCGAGGAAGCCCTGCTCCAGCGTGATGCTCTTGTTGCGGTGGAGCGCGGCAGCCTGGTGCACGGTGACCGCCTGCGATGGCGAGCGTGCAAGTGCGACGCCCCGCTGCTGCGCCATGACCGCAGCGCTGCTCGGACGCTGTGGCGCTTGATCTGCGTCGAGCCCAGCAGATGCAAGAAGGTCCTGGTGGCCCACTCCCTGTGGCGCAGCCTCCGCGTGCGGCATCCCGCCGGCATACGGCTGCACGCCCTGGCTGTACGGCTGCGCGTTCGGGATCGGGTAGGCGGCTGCGTACGGGTCTTGCTGCCCGCCGTATTGCCACTCAGCGCCGGGCGAGGTCGCGTACGCGTTGTACGGCGACACGCTCCCGCCGCTCTTCTGCGAGCGCGCACGCTGAAGGGCTGCGTTGGCACCGGCACCGGCACCAAGCCCGGCCGCCCCGTACGCGACCGCTGCATCTGGGGCATAGCCTGGGTTGTACGCAGCCCCTGGGTCTGCAGCATAGCCCTGGTTGTAGGCGCTTGTTGCGTCGGGTGCGTAGCCCGCGCCGGGCCCAAACTCGCGCATCCCGTAGCTCTCGGCGCCCGCGGGGGCAAGCGGCGGCTGCGCCAGGGACACTCCGCTGTGCTCGGTGTACGCACTGCGGCCCGCGCCGGGGAAGTCGTCGTCGTCGTCCAGGTACGGCTGTTGGCCCGCCGCGGACTTGTACGCCTCGGCGGCGGCGGCGTCCGCCTCATCGTCGTAGCGTTGCTCGCGCCGGCGCCGCATGAAGGCGGTGCCCGCGAAGAAGAGCGCAATCAGCGCGATCACGCCAACCACTGCGAAGGTGCCGCCCAGCGCTGCAGGGTTTTGCAGGAAACTGTGACAGGCGTGAGATTCGGGGAGGTTCTTCGGTTATCTCGGAAGAAGCGAAACACTTACGGCTTGGAGTGCGATGATGTGGCTGACGTACTTGCAGGGAGCGCAGCACCACCGCCGGTCGCAATCCCAGACGGTGTGATTATGACATTTTTCGTCAAAGTTACAACCTGTCCATCTCCGTCGGTGCTCTCGAAAGGAGTGTTAGCCTCTATTGAGCCTCGAAGCAGAAGAATTGCACTACCGTTTGAAGAGATGTGTGTGTCACCAGAGGCGGCGGAGAAAGGGAAGACTGCCCAGGAGCAGGTGTGGTGGAGCTCGAGTGGGTGTCGGTCGTGCTTGTGGGCGAGGGGGAAGTGCTTGTGGGAGTGGTCGAGGTCGATGTGGCCGTTGACGAACTCGATGTTGTGGTGGTGGTTGACGACGTTCTGCATGCAAGTGTGTTAGCCAGATATCCTTCGAATGCTGTAGATTCACGAACGTGCTAATGGTCTGCGAAGTGGTCGTGGTGGACGTGGTGGTTGACGTGTCCGTGCTTGAGCTGGTAGACGTCGGGGTGGTGCTCGTGGTAGTCGTGCTCGTATCGCTCGAAGTCGAAGTCGGAGTCGAAGTTGGGGTAGGAGCAGGGGTGGTTTCCGTCGTCGTGTCCCTGCAGATGTCGAGTAAGTGAATGAGTACTTGATTTATGAGAGCACACACTGGGCAGTGGTTGATTGTCCAGGAGGGGGCAGAAGGGTGAATGAGAGGAGACCTGCATGCACATGCCGCCAGTTAGGATCGGAATAGAATCCTGAGGGCAGTTGCAAGACAAACCCATGGCAGCAGCAGCAGGTGGTGGAGGTGGTCAGAAAGTAAGGACTGTGTGCATTCAAAGGAGAGGAGGCGGTGGGCCGGTTGTGCAAGCGAATCGCCGAGACGGTCAGACGACGAGCGGAGCGAACAAGAAAGCGGGGCGGCGACAGCCGAGACGATCGTTCTCGGCCGCCTCGGACCGGCGTCTATAGGTCTTGTGATTGATGGAATTTTCTCACGGTAACGAGACACAAGTCTGATTGGGATAGAGACTGAGGCTATTGCATTTGATATCAAGCAGAAACTAAGCTACTACGAAACAGGATAGGTTTGCGACTTTGTAGATCCGCTTGCGCATATCTACGAGCCGTTGCCAACGAGCGGAGCACGCTCGGGGTCCATGATGGAGGTACGGCTGCCAAAGAGGCGGCGGCTCGTGCCGAAGACGGCCTTGAGGACCCAGACGAGCGCCAGGACGGAGAAGGCGAGCGCGGACCAGTGGATGAACTTGGACGACGTCTGGTGCGCGAAGATCGCCCAGAGGGACCAGGCGATGGCAATGCTCGCCGGGAGGTCTCCCTCCGGGGACGAGAATGCGTAGGTGGCGGCGGTGCCCTCGAGGAAGAAGAGCGCAAGGAATACGAAGACCTTGGTCCACACGCCCGCCGGGTGCTGGAGAGCGTTGACGCCGAAGGCCTCGAAGCCAGTGAGCACGACGAGGACGGTGGTCCAGCCTATGGATACATGTTAGGAAGAGGAGGCTTGGCATTTTAGCGGATCCACATACCGTGGTAGAGCGAGAACGGCAGGTGCACGAAGAGCTCGTCACCGATGGAGCTCGGCTCGTGGTACTTCTTGACCGAGTAGTAGATGGTCGTGACGGTGCTGCTCACGAGGAGCGCGAGGACGAAGGAGACAATGTACGACTTCCCGCTGCTCCAGACACTGACGTAGATGGCGTTGAGGAGACCGAGGAGGGGGAAGCGCCAGCCGATGCCGTCGACAATAACTGCCTTGCCGTTCGAGGTGAACTGGTAGATGACGGCTGTGGTATGTGTTTAGCAATGCCCGGTAAGTGCGGAAGGAAACGGACTGACTGCCGAGGAGGAGCAGGTGGATGAGCGACCAGATGCTGAACGCCCACGGTGAGGGCGTCACGTAGGTCTCCTTGCCGTGGCCGTACGGCAGGGCAGGGCCCGCGACGGTGTAGACATTCGAGCCGAGGAAGAAGAAGTAGGTCAGGACGTTCACAATCTGTAGGCAGCATAGTCAGCGCACTGCGAAGGATACGCGTGCACGCGCAAGCACACCTTGAGCAGAATGCCATCCTTCCAGTCGTTAGCCATGTTCGTCAAAGTCGTGGGGCGAAGAGAAGGTGGTTGGGAGAAATGAGCAGCCACATCCGTCACTTTATATGATGGCGAAGGCGAGGTTTGGTGACATCATGCGCGAAAAAGCCGCAGTTCCGGACTGGCCGGCAAACGCATGCTCACCTGCGTTGCGGCACCACACTCCCCCTTACGTTCATGTTGACTCACACCGCCCCCCAAGTATGCCCACAGCGACATGGCCCCCAGTGGGTGGCCTGATCTTACGAATACCATGAATGCGCTTGCAAGATCCGAAAGCTAAACCGGCGCCCGGTGCGTCGACTGCGGGCAGTCGTCATACACTGATACAATCTGATGACATGTGCCGTGATTGCACATCAATGCACGCAGCCCTTGGCATCGATGCACCAGCCACACGCTTCTCGCGCCTCGCATTTGCTGCGCGCTGCGAGTTCCGGAGGCCGAAACGTTGATAAAAGCAGCGGTGTATTGTATAAGCTATCCACAGGCATGCAGCTCAAGTTCATCGTCCACACACCCAGTCGAGCGCGACCCTGGCGAGTACACTCGGCGCCATCAAGTCCGTCGGAGGTAGCACCCATGCACGTATGCCCAGCAACCTGCGCTGCATGTCCTTGTCGCCCGCAAATGCACGCTTGCCGAGGCGCTTGGTGAACGCGCGTTGACGCGCGCCCAGCTCCAGTGTCTCGCCGACCGCGGGTGTGCAGGTAACCTGCGCGTAGTCGCCGATCTTGGTGGACGCCCATGTACCGCCGGTACGCGCCGCCAAGCGGGAAAAGTAAGTGCGCCCAACTGCAGTTGTAGACGAGGCGCGCAGGGCGCTGTCCAGCGTTGTGGCCTCCACAATGGTTTTTGCCATGCCTTGCCCGAACACGGGGTTCAGTCGCATCCAAGCGTCTCCAAGGGCAAGGAAATTGCTGGGGAGCACATCGGAGTGGTCATGGTACTTGACCCAGTGCATGGCCGCTGTGTGCTTCGTCAGCCGCTGCATCGCCCTCATTGCAGAGTCACCACGTACAAACAGGTCCCGTCTTGTACATGCCCGGATACTCGGCCTCCTGTTCCTCGAGCTTGTCGATGACTGCAAAGGCCCAAGACGGGAGTGGCTTGAGCCCACGGATGGCTGCCACGTGGGCACGCAGCTCGGCCACAGACTCGATGGATCCGGTGAAGCCTGCACCGCCGGCCAGTACGCCGACTGCATGTATGTTAGTCAGACTGCGTGTACAGATACGAGGATGATGTACCTCTGTCACCTTCGGAGCGGACGAGGCCAAACCACCGCGTCTCTTCAGCAACTGGGGAGAAGAAGGCAACCATGGGACCGTTCTTCTCGCATTCGTTCTCGGACTCGACGAAGGGAGTCAACACCTTGCTTGCATTCTCGTAGACGCCAGACGTGTAGCGCATGGCAGGCTGATACGTCTGGAGGATCTCTTTGGGCAGAGTGTACGCCGGCGAGGTGCGTTGCAGGTGCGCGAGGCCAGATCGCGAGACTCCGGTACAGTCTATGAAGCTTGTTCAGCGTCGCTTTATGGACAAGGGGAATAGACTTGCCGATGATGAGGTCTCCCTTGAGAGCGACAGCGGCATTGGCGTCTCCAGCAGGGCGGAGACGCACACCCGCGAGTTTCTTGGCATCCTGCACGTCGACATCGAAGCCGAGTACCGTTCCGTCGACAAACTCGATGCGCTTGTCAGCCGAGACCATGCGGCGGAGGATGGTCTCGTGCGCCGCGCGCGTGAGTCCAACTGTCTTCCGTGCCGGCTCGGGCAGCCCTGCCATGGGCGTGTCGATCATGATGCCGCCGATGTGAACGTTGTAAGCCGCGGGGCCTACGACGGCCCCAGTCGCGGCAAGCTCAGACACGTATACGTCCCCGAAGAGCTTTGACATGCCGTACGTGAACATGCCCTGCATGCTGTGGAAGAGACCGTATTGCATTACGCGTGCGTGTACTGGAGGGTTCGAGATGGCGTTGTCAGCGCGGGCGCCCGCGACCAAGGCGGCAGCGTCCGGGTCGATGACGAGGACACGAGTGAAGTGGTCTACAATGAGAGCGTCAGCATTGTGAGAAACGGCGACACGGATAGGAGCTGACCTGTGCATACGCGCGCAGCTAGGAGACCAGCGACGCTGCAACGACGCCATGTGTGAGTACGATTCGGATATTCTGATGCAAGCGACCATTGAACGGACCTGCCGCCGCAGATGATCGCTGTGTCGCCGATCTTTCGTCCATCCGCACGAGAAGTTCCAAGTGCAGGTAGGTCATTGAGCACGGTGAAGCGGGCGACAGCCCAGCGCCGGATCAGCTTGGAGAAAATCCAGCCAACGACTGCAACCCCGAGGGCAACAGTGGAGAGTGTAGTGAGCTGCATGTGGGCCGAGGAGCTGGTCGGAGGTCGTGATGCTGGGTGGTGCCCATCTCGGGCTGGTTTTTATGCCGAGTCCCCTTGGACCCCGACGGAGTTGCGGAAGAGCCGCGATATCCCGTCGGAACAAAGATGGTTGTCGGCGGACCGGAGTGTGAGTATCACACACGACGTTGCGCCACGATGAAAGGTTGTTCATTCTCAGCGAGGTATGATCCAAGTCTACAACAACATAAATACACAATGATGACACACGGCGTTATTGCTCATTCCTTTCGAGGGACGCAATTCTGGACCTCTTGGAACGATCAGCGCGGATGTGATCGCTATTGAGTGGTTCAACGTTCAACGTCCGACGACTCGTTCGCGCCTCGCTTCTGACCCGAGACTGACCCAGGCCGTGGGGTAGCTTGCAGCGGCCTTTCGTGTGTCGCGCGGCTGATCCTCACCTTGCTGAGTTATGTGTACCGCTGGGGCTGGTACTGGCGGGATCTCGGGCCCTGATGCAGGCGACGATGGGTCCTGAGCTGAATCGACTGGCGACGAAGTCGGAGGTGCTTCAGCAATAGTGTTCTCGTCATCGATGCTGGTTTCGTTATCTATGTCGCGGGGGGCGTCCGGGTCATTCACGTCGCCTTGGTCATTTATATTTATCATCGGCACAGGTATTGGATCGATGGTTGGACCCGTTCGGGCTGTCGAGATAGGTGCCGGTGTGGGGAACCACCATGCCAGTGGTTATGGCCGCTGTCATGGCGGCGATAGCGGAATGGAGGGGGCCAACGAGCGCTCCTCTATGTATCATACTGATCTGCGGATTCGACAGTCGCTTGGCTGAGGTGTCCCAGGGTCCGAGCTTCACTCGAGCAAGAGCAGCCAGAAGACTACCCGAACGGGCGGTTTCTTGCTGTTTGATCATTGACAGTATCGGCACATTCGATATCGTCGAGGGTCTCTCGAAGGCTAATCGTCGCGAAACCAACGAGAGCGCGGGTTGATCTTCACAACGAACTGACGAAGAATACACAGGCGTATCCTGCTTTTTCATGATCGGCGTTGGTGGAAGAGCAATCTCGGTGGACGCAAGCGTGCCAGAACCGCGCGACGACATGGTTACTCGTCAAGGAGCGAGTGGCGTCCATTCTGTCCATGACCAACGCGTTGCACTACCCTCAGATGGCGGCACGCTGGGCGCGCGTTACCGACATCGGCGGGGGCGGGGGCGCGACGCGCCGTTGCAGCCGGACGAACCCCTGAGCTCGTATGCCGGGTTCCCATGACCCAACGAAGGTGCGCAGTAGCGTCGAAATGGCACACATGATCGTCGGCGGACCGGAGATCGCCATGCACGTTCAGGTAGCTAGCGACATTAGAGCTCGACTTTACATCTCTTCAAGGGCTGGAGGGTGTTGGCGATGTCCTCGGGGTCGAATATAGTGTGCGTGCCTGGTGAGTGAATGAGGAAAACCCGCTTTCGGGCATGTGTCGCCGATCCTTGGCGTCCCGTGATCGTGGCGTTTCGGAATCGCTATGAAAGAACACGGATGGGCGAAAGGCCTTCCCCACGTCCTCGTCCCTCCCGACCTTGACGTTTGGTTCAGTCTCCAGTCTCCAGCCTCTTCGCACACTCCTCTTTACATTCTCCATCGTAATATCCGTCGACAAACACTATGTTTCCGACTTCCACACTCCTTTTCCTAGTCTCCAGCGCCCTCCTCGCGGCTGCTCAGTTGCCGCCGTACCAGGGCACGCTGATGATTCAAGGTCCGTCTCCACCTCTGAGTTTATTCTGCGTCCGCCCACTCACGTACTATGTCCATCATAGCCGGCTCTAACGCGGGCAAGTGCTGGACTGTGAGCAACTCCAATGGCGCGAAGGTTGCGCTGGCGGCGTGCACGAACAGCCCGTACGTTTCTGCACTCAGCCTGGCCATAAACGCTTCTTGAATCTTCGTGCAGCAACCAACAGTGGACGTTCTCGAACCAGCAGATCAAGATCTTCGGCGGCAAGTGCCTGGACGTCACTGACGGCTCGACGGCCAGTAAGTTCACTCACACCCGTCTATCTTGTCGTATGCTCACATTAAGACCTCCAGACGGCAACAAACTGCAGGTATGAAGACCGCACTGAAAAGCGATACCTGCTTTAACATGGCTATCCAGATCTGGGACTGCGACTCCGCCAACGCGAACAAGAACCAGAAGTTCTGGTACACTGGCTACGGCGACAACCAGTCAGTCCATTCTCTCGTTCCCGCTTCATTATAGTTTCTCAGACTAGCTTAGCATTGCCTGGACGGATCACGGCAAGTGTCTCGACGTGACTGACGGCAACTTGACCAACGGCCAGATCCAGTTGTGGGACTGCAGCGGCCCGGTAAGCCTCGCTTGCTTTTTCTGATGATGTTGGAACTTACGTGACTTGCGCAGAACCCGTGTGTATCATTGTCCGTTTGCGAGAGTAAGCAGAGCTGACCGAGCTGTTTCAGGAACCAAGTGTGGGATGTTGGCTACCAGGCCTCGTCGCGTATGTGTCCTCATGAATTTGCGGTGCAGCCTGTACTGACACAACTCTCTTCTGAAGTCCCGAGCACTTCGGAGAACGGCCAGAGCGGCTACAACGCTTGCGGGACCGGCTCTTCGTCGTCCTCCAAGTGCCAAACGGCATGGATCAATGACGCCGACGACTTCTGTCTCTGGGCTCCGGCTTCCGTCGGCAGCATCGGTAACACCGAGCGCGACGAGGTTGCGTGGTGCACAAAGAGCGGCCGGGGCACGCGTACCATCGTCAGTGCTCTCTGACGGTACGCACGGCGCGTCCATCTGACATGTCACCCTAGCCGAATGGCACGCTCAAGGGCGTTCACTTCGTCCGTACTCCGGACTACGTCCAGGTCCGTGGTTTTGTTAACCGTGTACTCGTGTGCACTCCAGCTAACCGCTTGCGCCGCAGGTTACCGGCGTCGGTGACTTCACCAAGATCAACGTCGCTGCTGGCGATGAGGGTGGTGAGCTTGACCCGCACGGCGCGGATGGCAACGGTAAGAATTACTTCATCTCCAAATTGAGCTTAACAGGACTGATCTTCTACTAGGAAACGTTCGTGCGACCAACCTCTCTTACCGTGTAACCACTGACGTTTTACATTCCTCTCTTAACGATATATAGCCAGTTGGTCAGTCATTACTCCTGTCCTGCCTCTTGAGTCTTTTACTGATATGCATCTTTGCAGGCGGTGTACGTGCCATTTCTCCAGACTCACCTTTCCAGAACTACGCTGACCGCACAACAGCTCGTATTCGGCAACACCTTCGGTGCCAACCTCCAGTACCACGAGTGGACGTCCTTCATCTCCGCCAACGAGTCAGTATTTGGTGCCTTGTTCCTCATCGCACCGATTGCTGACACCACACCAAAGGTTCTGCTTCCGTGCGTGCACCGGCTCGAACGCTCGTGCCAACTGCCAGCACATCTACGACGAGATGGGCTGCTACTGGAACATGCCGGCTAACTACGACAGTGGCAAGTTCGAGAGTGAGTGCTGTTGGTAGCCCAGACACGCATGCTCGACTAATGTGCAATTTCCAGGCTGCAAGGCGAACAACGACCTGCCCATGGGTGTGTACGGCACGTCTACTTGGTACCAGGGTGTGTCGCCGACCCCCAGTGCTCACCCCGTGGCCGCTTCCTCGAGGCAAGCTTACGTCCTTACTTTTGCCACGCATTTGCTGACACATGTCCACCACGCAGCTGCACTCAATTCGCCAGCATCACCGTCGCTCCGGCAAAGCGCGACCGCGTGGAGAAGAAGCGGATGCCCGCTGAGGCCATGATGACTCCTGCCCCCATCGTTTGAAGTACGTTTTAGCTCCTTGGACATTGATTTGCCTCGCCTTTGTGCCAGACGTTGTAGCCTCCGTGCTCAGCGACATAATACTATGGACAGACATCCTGCCTAAAATTGGTGCCAAGAGAAGAGCAGTACAGCCACGACACTGCGATCAAGGTCTGCTTCTGGTCCGCATCGTGGTGCTTCCCATAAATATGGGGGAAGCCGCTGCAGTGACTTTCCCACACTCGACGTCTTTCCCGACCTCGACGTTGTGCTGCTCACTCTTCACCCTTTTGCTCCAGTCTCAGTCGGCTCTCGCATCATGTTCCGGGCCTCCGCATTGCTCTTCCTCGTCTCCGCAGCGCTCTTGCAGGTAGCACAAGCACAAGAGCCACCATATGGCGTCGTCTTGCTGGTACAGCCCGGCAGCGACGCGAGCAAGTGTTGGACGGCCAGCCTCTCGAATGGCTCTCCTGTATCCCTTGCGCCTTGCACCGGTGCCAGGTGAGTATCCTTCTTTCAATTCGCCTCTTGTGTGCGTAGCAACTCACCCTCCGAATCAGTAATCAGCTGTGGACATTCACGAACCAGCAGATCGCCATCTACAATAGCAACATGTGTCTCGATGTCACTAACGGCTCCAACGCAAGTGAGGCCTTTTCGTTTATATTTTCCACACCACCCTTGCTCACATGTTCCATCAGACGGCAACAAGCTGCAGGTTCGCATGCTGTGGCCCGACGGCATGAATCCACCTAACATCGTTACATAGGTCTGGCAGTGCGACTCTTCCAACTCGAACGCCAACCAGCACTTCTGGTACACCGGCTACGGCGACAACCAGTCCGTCTACCTTTCCTACACTTCGTCTGATCGAGCGACTGACGCTTCTATAGCATCGCGTGGACGAACAACGGCAAGTGTCTGGATTTGACCGATGGTAACCTGTCCAACGGCCAGATCCAGCTGTGGGACTGCAGCGGGACAAACCCGTAAGAGCTGCGCTTGCTCGCAGACCAGTTGAGACTAAACCCGTGGCAGGAACCAAGTGTGGGATGTCGGCTACATGGCAAACCAACGTCAGTGGCTCGAGCTCTTCATAGTTTTACCTGCCTGAGGTTCTCACCTTACGCCACAGTCCCCGTGTATACACAGAACGACCAGACCGGAATCAACTCGTGTGGCACGGCCTCGTCGCAAACGAGTATTTGCCAAACGGCTTGGATCAACGATGCGGACGATTTCTGCCTCTGGGCGCCGCCTTCCGTCGGCAGCATCGGCAACACCGAACAAAACGAGGTTGCATGGTGCACGAAGAGCGGACGAGGCACCAGGGTCATCGTCAGTCGCTCCTGTAACCTAACGATGTTGAGCAGTCTCTTACATTCTCCAACAGCCGGATGGTACGCTGCAGGGCGTTCACTTCGTTCGCACTCCGGATTATGTCCAGGTTCACTTGGCCTGCTGAGTTGTGTCCTGTATTGGTCCTGACGCTCGTTACTCGCAGGTTACCGGCGTCGGTGACTTTACCAAGATCAATGTCGCGGCTGGCGACCAGGGCGGGGAGCTTGACCCACACGGTGCTGATGGCAATGGTACTGAACATCATCTCGGATCGACTGTGCACACCTGACTGATCGATCTGCAGGAAATGTTCGTTAACTTGCTGTTGCTTCCTATCAGCGTACTGACGTTTTGTATCTGTCTCTCCGACGCTCTCTCTTGGCACATTGACGTACAGCCCCACGGTCGGTCCTCTTTACTACCCCGTCGAATTCCTTGACCTGATAGACTTGTTCCTCTAGGCGGTGTAAGTGCTACTACGCTTCGGATGTCTGCTCGGCGTGCGTGCTGACCATTGCCCATACCAGCTCGTCTTCGGCAACACTTTTGGTGCTGGGCTCCAGTACCATGAATGGACCTCGTTCATCTCTGCCAACGAGTTGGTCTTCACGCCACGTCCTCGCTTGGTTATGTCTGACTTGGACTTCAGGTTTTGTTTCCGCGCTTGCACCGGCCCGAACGCTCGCGCCAATTGTCAGCACATTTACGATGAGATGGGCTGCTACTGGAACATGCCAGCCAACTACAACAGTGGCACCTTCGAGAGTCAGTCGTCGACTAAGCATTCGATCGTCTCCTTCGTGACTGATATTCGTGCTTCAGGCTGCAAGGCGGATAACGACCTTCCCATGGGTGTTTACGGCACCTCGACCTGGTACCAGGGCGTGTCGCCAACCCCGAGTGCTCACCCGGCCGCATCTTCCTCCAGGCTAGTTGCTGCCCTCATCCTGCTATTGTTTCTGCTCACCCTGCCGCTACAGCTGCACTCAGTTTGCCAGCATCACCTCGGGGCCGGCTAAGCGTGACCGCGTGGAGAAGAAGCGTATGGTTGCCGACGCCATGATGACGCCCGCTCCTGGCATTTGAGGATTGTGTTTTGAGTCTTGCACGTGGAACAGATAGGATAGGTACTACTTGGATTGGGAGCTATCCGTAATGTCATTTTGGAACAACTAAACATCTTTCCACGCTACGTACACTTCTGCGTTGCGATACTTGGCGGGAAGCCATGATGCAATGGTCGCAACAGCCTATATGTGTGTGGATCAAATCCGGAAACTATTCGGGGACTTCACAGCTTGGTTGAGCTCGCAACTCAGGTGCACAGCCACGGTGTCATGCTTCACCCGGTACCTCGTTGCGATCATCGTGCGCCCTGCAGTCGGGACCCCGTCTGCTGTGTACTTATGTGTCCGACTCCTTTGTCTCCGCGGCAGTTATTTGCTGTCGTCCCTCACCCCTCCGATATCGCAAACAAACGAGGTCGGCAACAGCGACCAGCTGCCCCCAATCCCCGTTGGCCATTATGTCCACTCGTGCTTTCAGCCAGAGCCACGCCTCGCATGGCGTTCTCACACCTTACAACATCGCTGTCGGCTTTGGCTTGACGATGTCCTCCTTTCTCACCTTTGGAAACATAGGTCTCGCCCACATGGGCGTCATGCACATGGTCAAGTCACAACATCGCGAGCGGCTTGGCATTCGTGCTGCACAAGCACTACAACTATGGGAGGCGTTTTATGACCGTGGACTGTACGTTTGCAACGCGTTTCAACTCCATTTCCTTGACTGAAGACTTTGGTATAGCTCCAGCTTCTTGCCGTCCGGTATCGGTGCATCTGTCGCGTTCCTTGTAGCAGCCTACTGCTCAAATCGCTCGTCTGCTACACGTTCCCTGTTCTACGCCGCCTCCACATTCAGTATATCTATCGCTCCATATACGGCAATGTTCAGTATGTCTTCCATGTGTGCGACCAGGTCTACACTCACCATTCCCAATCCAGTCATGCCTACGAACGATAGCTTAAAGGCCCTCCTCAGCTCTGCTGCATCGCGTTCGAAGATTGGCCCTTCTTCTCCAGAATTGTCATCCATTGAGGAGAAGACGAGAGCTCTCGAGGGTCTTGACCGATGGAGACGTCGTTCTGCTATTCGCACTGGTATTGCTGGTGCTGGGTGGGTCTGCGCTGTCTTTGCATTGCTCTTGCGTCAGCCTTGAACGATCAGTCTCGATGTTTGAACACGGATATCAATACTCATTCACTACTTTACTCGAGGAGCAGAAGTCCTGGCATCTAATGCCTCAGGCCTGCAGGGTAGCTAGCTGCAGTGTTCCTGCTTTTCGCCAAGTAGAGAAGCTCTACAGTGCCCCTACTGTTCGCTCTATACCAGACCATCCGCGTGTCATAGACAACAAAACAATTCTTGAGATGGCACACGAAAGCTGAGCATGACGTCGGACCAGGGTATCAATCAGGCTCTGCTCTCGCGTTCACCTTGGATCAGTTGAGGTCCATGTCGCACTCATCGTCGACGTCTTTGCCTGCTACTCAATGTGCCGTTCGATGGCATCCGCCAGCTTTTGATATTCGTGTAGAGAATGATGTCCCTGTCCCAAAGTGGGTATTTTCACGAAGAGATACCATCACCCACTTGAACCTTGGGGTCGCCTCAACAGGATCGAGCATTCCGATGATGCGATAGTGAAGATCAAGGTACGGCATCGTATACTGCATACAATCATCCATTCTGATCTGCTCTGCAACATCTAGTTGTCAGGTCTCTGCGGTAGCGACCTTCATGTGTATCGAGGCCACGAAGACGTCGAGGAGGCCTGTGTAATGGGGCACGAGTTCATCGGTGAAGTCGTTGCGCTGGGATCTAGGTTTAACACCACCGATGCCGGAAGACCTTCTCTTTACTCGACACTCAAATTGGGCGACAAGGTCCTGTCACCGTTTACGGTGTCTTGCGGGGAGTGCTAGTACGTCGCGAGTTGCACTGTATTGCCATCATCTCACGATACAAAGCTTCTGTCGGATTGGTTTCACTTGCCGATGTGTGGAATCGACGCTGTTCGGCATACCTTCGCTTCCTGGTGGACAAGAGCAATACATACGTGTGCCGAAGGCCGGAGGTACACTCTATCCCTTAGTAGGCCCAGGTATGGATGACATCAAGGAGACGGCACTCCTGCTACTGGGCGACATTTTGCCTACAGGTGTGTATCTATAGGCCAGCGGATTACATAAATGACTCACTGAACTGCTTTACAGGCGCTTTTTGCTGCGTCCAAGCGCTGCGACACCCTAAAATTGCAGGGATACTCAAAAATGAACCATACGCAGCGGGTTTAGCACAGGTGGCTGCGAGCGAAGCGCCGTTTCAAAACGAAGATCAGGAGCTGACGTTTGCTATCGTTGGTCTTGGTCCGGTTGGCTTGGTGAGGTCGGAATCTATACGGGTTACACAATCATTGATGATCAGCCGCACAGTGTGCCGCGATCTCTCTTCTGTACTTGCTAGTGCACCAGCACAGTCACGTCAAGATCAATGTGGTTGCGGTCGACCTCTTGCCTGCCCGACGAGAGAAAATGCTAGCGATATATAACGCTTTACCATCTAGCGCGAGAGGAACGGGCTCGTTCCATGTTTCATCTCCGCAAGACGCCCGCGCTCTCGTTGACAACTCTTCCTCTGGACGTGGATGCAACGCCGTTCTCGAGGTCGTTGGGAACAACTCTGCACTCTCGCTAGCATACTCGCTCGTTCAGCCGTTCGGGGTCGTCTCGTCCGTGGGTGTGCACCAGGCGCCGCCACTACCTTTCAGTGGCCGAGACGTCTACAATAAGAATGTGTCGCTGGAGTTTGGTCGTACGTGCACTCGGCCGCTACCTCGGAGCTTTCAGCTCACTTAAGTACCACCAGGTTGCCCTGTCCGCGCCCTCTTCCCACTCGCACTTGAGATCTTGCGTGAGCGCCAGGACATCTTTGGCGCTGTGGGAACCGAGACCAGTCTTGTTGAACGGGTTGAGCCTATGAGCGCAGCGAAGCATTGGTACGAGGAATTCGACAAAGGCCGTTGCGGAAAAGTTGTCTTCGATCCATGGGCATGAGAACAGGCGGGTGTCACGGGATCGTACTGTTGATCTATACCATACACATTTACACTTCCTCCTCCTCTTCGTCGCCAGACACCTCCTGGTTCTCAGCTGCCGCTTTTGCCATCATCTGTGCCAAGTCCTGGTCGTCGGTGTCCGAGACTGCCTTCGGCTGCGGGATTGTGTCAGTGCCAGGAACATACTCTCACTTGAAGAGAAGAGATCATACCTTCATCTTGACGACGAGCGTGCCACCCTGCCCTTCGATCTTTGTCTGGATGAACTCGATCGCGCGCTCGAGGCGGTCAACTGCAGCAAACTTGTCCGTCGAGTTCGTGCTGAGGACATACAGCGGCGGCGCGACAAGGCGAGCCTTGATCGGGACTTGTTCTGAGCTCGCACGCTCGCCCGCACGGAGCGCTTTCTTGATCGCGGCAATACCCGCAGGTGTGTAGCAGGTGAGTTCAATATCCGCACGGATCTTGATAGGTTGGGGCGTGAGTCGCCGTGCGACGGTCGCCTGCAACAGCGAAAGTACGGCCTGCGCAGGCGGCTTCGGAAGTGTACCCCATACCGAGTCCGGCTCCCTGCATATTGGTCAACACATGTCCGTAACGGATCAGAAACACACTTACGTGAGGGCAACCTTGAATGCCTCGTACGGGTGCCCGTATTTCTTCTGCAGAGGCCACGCAACAGCTGCGTACAATGCCTCGAGTCGCATCTCTTCGCCTGCTGTCGCCTCGGCTGCGGCAACGCCGTCCACAGCCGCCGCAGTCGCCTCGTGCTCAGCCTGTTTGCGCTGACGCCGGGCCTTCTTCGTCTCGCCCTCGACAGCCTCTTCAGCTGGCGGCTCGTTGCCCAGTGCTGCTGCTGAAGGCGCGTCCTCCGTACCCGGTATGGGCGCCACGGGCTCAGCGACAGCGGGCTCAGACGCAGGTGGTGGGAAAGATTCGTCCGCTATACCGGACGACTTTGTGGCAACGTGACGGAGGATGGAGGACACCGTCTTGGACTTCATGTAGCGCTCCTCGCACTTGACAATGTCCTCTGGCGAGACACGACGCTTCGACAGATCGATGTAGCCTGAGAGATTGTATAGGACAGATATCCATGTCGTCCGAAAGTAAGCCACTCACCCTTCTCCTTGTCCACACGGAGGACGACGACGACCTCATTCCGCCCAACTCGGATGAGCTTCTGGATAGACCGAATTCGTCGCCGGGACAGCTCAGACAGCAAGATCATTCCCTCAATGTTATCATACTCAAGCTTTATGACGCATGATCGTGAAGGTAGAGAGGGAGGAAACGCGTGCAATCAGACGAGCACATTTGAGCGGGTGGAGGAGAGGTCAAAACGCACCAGCTTGACGTACGCGCCCATCTCGGCGATCTGCCGGACCTGGACCATGACGAGCTCGTCCACCTCAGGATAACGCGGCTCATAGTAGCGCATCTTTTGTGATCGGAGTGGGCAGAGGAGAGGAAAGTGAAGGCTGTTCGCACGTGAGATGACCCTGAGCTCAATGTGTGGCGATAACGAGGCCTGACTCCATTGACAAGGAACTAATTTACACTCGGCAAACACTACTCGTTGTATCTCACAAGGCTCCATAGCAGGTCTTAGTTACTCCTCGACCTTGTCTTCCTCGTCTGAAGACAAGTCGAGGACGTGGTTGGGGTTCGCAACTAACAAGTCTCCACCTTCGTTTGCCTCTACATCGTGCTGTCAGAGGCGTCGAAGATTGAGCTAGAGCGTCATCTCACCTTTCTCCTCTCTTGCTCGGGAGTGTTCCGCCTCAAGTTCGTTTTCAATGGCTTCCTGTGCTGCCCGAACTTCCGCTGAATCGGCACAAGCTTGGT
This sequence comes from Limonomyces culmigenus, assembly GCA_002233555.1. NCBI lineage: Eukaryota > Fungi > Basidiomycota > Agaricomycetes > Corticiales > Corticiaceae > Limonomyces > Limonomyces culmigenus. Next base: position 126,012 of record LCTX01000485.1, on the reverse strand, counting down.
ATCGCTTTAGGTACCGTCTAGAAGGAAGGTGATGAGACCGTGGTGGGAAGTCTTCAAATATCCCTCACCGATTGACTTTCCAGAACGATTCACCCCAGCCGAACTGCACAAGAATTCGTCGACCATACTCCTCCAAACCAACAATTGCAAACGCAGCTGCGAGAGCCTCGGCGCAGTTCAGGCGCCACGGGCGACCGTAGTTCGTTGGGTTGGTGGCGACGAGATAAGGGACTGAGCACTCTTTAGGCAGTGCGCCGAGAAGCGCGAGGAAACAAGCGCACGGAGACGCTCATGCGGGCCACCGATCTTATTAAACGGAACGTCGTCCAGACGGGCCCACGAGCACTCGACAACGGATAGGCCAGACTGCAACACGATATCCTTGTCGGCAGGTGAAACAGGTTGCGAGCCTTTGGGGCTAGCGTGTCTTATGAGCGAGTGAAGTAAAGGACAAGCTCAGTACCAACGAGAGCACGATACCTCGAAAGCGTTGACCAATCTTGAGTTCAGAGATCAGTCCGAGACGAGATAACTTCTTGCCAGAGCATCGGCGTGGATCGCAATGGTCAAAGTCCTGCAGTCCGTCTTCCAGTACTCAAGACATCACGCCAATGACTGCATGAAAGACATACCCACATAGCAACAGGCACATCAATCTTGATGAGCTCCTCTACGGCACTCTCATCGCCCTCCGAGCCGTTCTCCTCGTCCACGGCACTCTCAGGACGATCGGTGCTAACGTCGGAGACAAATCGCTCGAGTTGTCCGCGACGATGCCCGCCTCCACGGCCGCGACCATGAACGCCTCGTCCACGCAGCTTGCTACCACCCCGGTTCGGCATCGTGCGGTTGGTGGTTGTTGTCAGAGATGGCCGTCGGTGCCGGCGAGAGTCAAGTTGCGGAAGCGAGAGCCGTGGAATGACGAGCTTGTGGCTGTGCTTTTACTCAGCCGACCCCGCTTACTCACTTGATCTCGGACCGTTCATAAGGCGCCGGCACGTTTGACCGTTGCCCTCCATCATTTCCCCCCTTTTGCCCCACTGGTGAGCATCGCTGCTCGTCCTCCGCCGCCAGCACGCTGTTTCAATGGCGGAAATGCGTTGTCTGGCGGTGGATGGCGTTGGATTGATTTGGATGACGCTGGCTGACCTTTGGCCTATGTCAGACCTAACTCACCATGGGTCGCCGTCCCGCTCGCTGCTACCGTTACTGCAAGAACAAGCCGTATCCCAAGTCACGGTACAACCGTGGTGTCCCGGACTCGAAGGTTCGTTGCTGCGACTTGCGAGTTTCAGGGGAAGAGTCTGACTTGGTTTTGCTTAGATCCGTATTTTTGACCTTGGCCGTAAGCGCGCCTCCGTCGACGACTTCCCATACTGCGTCCACTTGGTCTCCGATGAGTACGAGCAAATCTCGTCCGAGGCGCTCGAGGCCGCCCGTATTTGCGCCAACAAGTACGTGACAAAGACCGCCGGCAAGGACTCGTTCCACTTGCGCATCCGTGTCCACCCCTTCCACGTCATCCGCATCAACAAGATGTTGTCCTGCGCTGGTGCCGATCGGTGCGCAATTTCGTTCATCGTCTATGTTCATGTTTCTCACACGGCACCTCCTTCAGTCTTCAGACCGGCATGCGTGGTGCTTGGGGCAAGCCGTACGGCACCGTCGCCCGTGTCAACATCGGCCAGGTCATCCTCTCCATCCGCACTAAGGACCCGAACGCTCCCGTCGTGACTGAGGCCCTCCGCCGTGCTCGTTACAAGTTCCCCGGCCGTCAGAAGATCATCGTCTCCAAGAAGTGGGGCTTCACGAACGTGAATCGTGAGGAGTACCAGCGTCTCAAGGCCGAGAAGCGTGTGCTCCAGGACGGCGCGTACGTGCAGTACATCCGTCCCCGCGGCCCCCTCGAGGCGAACCTCCGCGCTCAGCTCCGTGCTTGAGCGTTGCCCTCGTCATCTGCTTTCTATCGCTGCGTGTGTACGGTTGTCATCGTGAATGCATTTCGCATTGCTCGTTGTTGCCCTCGGAGCTTCCTGAGTGTTTGGCTATCAGGTATGTCCTTTCCGTCGTCGTGGCTTTCCCTCGCACCTCTCCTACCCACAACATGCCCCCTATTCATTACGCCGCCTCGACAATGGGCGGCGGTTAAGGGAAACGGGGCAAAGATATACGTCTCGGTCTCAAGTAGGCGCTACGCGAGCTCCCTCACTCACATGCGTTTTTTCATGTGGTCGAGTACATCCATGCAAATGCAACGTATTTATTTGCCGGATACACTTTTCTGAAACCCGAGTTCGAGCTTGAAGCCAAGGGTCACGAAAGCAGGCCTTCCTCATTCATTCACCAGGTACGCATACTATATACGACCCCGAGGACATCGTCAACACTCTCCAGCCCTTGAAGAGATGTGAAGTCGAGCTATGATGTTGCTAGCTACCTGGACATGCATGGTGATCTCGCTTGTACTCATGTCTGCCGACGATCATGTGTGCCATTCCGACGGGATACTGCGCACCTCCGTCGGGTCCTGGGAACCGCAGCACGCACGCCGACGGCAAAAATGGCATCAGTCGCTTGAGGTCGCTTGTCGTGCCGATAAGAAGCTCGCCCTTTTCGGGAAGCGAGCAAGGCTGGGCGGGATACCTGCAAACATCCATCGTCAATGTATTACCTTCCGGTAAACGTACTCCTTCTGCGACACATAGAAGGAGACCGATGAATGTCACAGTGCTACTGAGGCCCGAGGTTGAATGCATGCCAAGTTGGCCAAGGCCTAGCAGGGAGCTGGATGAGCAAACGCGCAGCACACACAGAGAATCAGAGCGCAGTGCGCAGTGCGCAGCCGGCCCGCGATCGGCGCTTCCCCAGATCGACGGGCCGACGAATGCTGTAAAACACGCGTCTTGCTCTCCTGCTTTCACGACTCTCCTTTCCCCAGCATGTCGTCAGACGATGATCGCAACAACTCTAGTCATGCAAATAAGCGGCGCGCAAATCGTCCCTGTGACCCCTGCCGCAGACGGAAAAGTATTACGCCAATCATATTCGTGCTCGCAGTTCATGAACTGACGCATCGTGCAGTGAGATGCGACGGCTACGATATGCCTGATAGACGATGCTCTATTTGTCTGGCAGGCGGCTTGCAGTGTACATATGATCAACCCGCGACGGTATGTGCCTGTGGGATTTCTTCTTGCGAAGGTGTCTGCCTAACTCGTCATGCGAACAGCAACGAGGTCCCACCAAGGCGTATGTGGAGGAGCTAGAACAGCGCTTGAAAAGTGCGGAGACTTTGCTCGAGCAGGTAAGTATGATCCTGTCGTGCTGCCTACTTATTCAGTGACTAAACTGCACTGTAGATGCGCTCTAGTGCCTCACCAGAGGCACTGTCTGAACTTGACGTGCCCCACTCCGTTTCATTCGCCGATCTCGTGCCCTCTGCTCCTCCTCCAGAACTCTTTGCTTCTGCGCCTGCACGACGTTCTACGGATGACGGCGGCGAGAATGGTGCTAGCAACACCGAAGAACATCTCCCGGGTCTTACTCAATGGCTGGAGCAGCTGAAGCTAGACCCAACGACTCCCAGGTTTCATCGTGAAACCTCCTCGCAGCGCGTCGTAATGGAGGCTGTCGGCATGAAGCACACATTTGCAGATGAGAACAGCGGCGACAAACCTTGGTCCGCCGTGACAGTGAACGGCGACACGCTGACGAGGCGCGAGGAATTCTGGCAGACGCAGCCGGTGCAGTCTACTCGTGATTGTAACGGCCTCGTGAATCTGACTCAGTCCCACAGTGGGAGCGGCAATCCTTCGACAGCATCGAGGCGCTCAACCACCAACAGCAGTACGAGTTTCCGCCGTTCGATCTCATGCTCGTCCTGGTCAACGAGTACTATGCCAACATCGACATCTTGATGCCCTTTCTTTACCGCCCGGCCCTCGACAGGGGTGTAAACGAAGGCTTGTATCTGCGTGACCAAGGATTTGCCAGCGTTCTACTCTTGGTCTGTGCGATCGGCTCCGCCTTTGTCGACGACCCTCGAGTCCTCATCGACGGCTTTCCGCATTCAAGCGGCTGGAAGTATTTCAATCAAGTGCAGTTGGTCCGCAAGTCCCTCATCGCACCTCCGCAGCTATGTGATCTGCAGATGTACTGTGTGAGACGGAATCCCCAGTGCTCGTCGTCATTCGCCTTCTCACATGCAAACCATTCAGCTTGCGTGCCAATTCTTGTCGTGCTCTTCTTTACCTCAGGCGCTGTGGTCGCTTCTTGGGATGGCTTGTCGGATGGCTCAAGATCTTGGTCTTCATCGGAAAGTTGTCTACTCAGGGAAACCGAACGTGCAGGAGGAGCAATGGAAACGAGCGTTCTGGTGTGCAAGTGCGCCCTTTCTCTTCATTACGCTTGCTTATTACATCTACCAGGTGGATCTGTAGCTGCGACCGCTTCACTTCGCTCGGCATGGGGCGTCCAACCGCGCTGCAAAGCGAAGAGTACGTCTACATGCGTTACTCTTCTTGACCGACCATGAACTGATCGGAACCCAGTATCGACGTGGACCTGCCCTTGGAAGTCGACGATGAGTATTGGGAGCATCCTGATCCTGCCCAGGCGTTCGTGCAGCCAGCTGGCAAGCCGTCCAAAGTCACGGCCTTCGTATCTCTCATCCGACTTCACCACATCATGACCTATGCTACGCGGACAATCGTGAGACCGTGGTCCCCGACCAGCATACGCTCTCTGACCTGGTTGGTTAGTATTCGATTAGGAGATCCAAGACGCTTCTCGGTTTGGTTGGGCCAGAAGCAGAGCAGCGAGTGGTGGCAGCTCTGGACAGCTCAATGAATGAATGGATCGACACCGTGCCCGACCACCGTATGCCGTTCCGCTACTTGAGAACTTTCCTTCGACTGACCCGATCACCAGTTCGCTGGGATCCAAGGCGCGAGGATAGGGACTTCCTCTACCAGTCCGCTAACTTGTGGACAATGTACTATCAGCTCCAGATCATCGTGCATAGGCCGTTCGTGCCCCAAGCCGGCAACGCTAGCCCAATGGCCCTGTCCTCGCTGGCAATATGCTTGAACGCAGCACGTGCTGGAGCTCGGATCATCGAGATACAGCAGCAGCGGATAGGTGGAGCGTCGCCTGTACCCACCGTACGTTGCTCACGAGCCATGCGCAAGCTTGCCCCGTTCTTACACTTTGGCACTGTCTCTAGATATCGGCGTTCTCGAGTGCCATGATTCTCCTCCTCAACGTATGCGGCGGGAAGCGGCCAGGATTGTCGCTTGATCCGGTGAAAGAGATGGCTGACATTGACCGATGCGTTAATGCGCTCAGGGAGAGTGAGAAGCACTGGGCTATCGCTGGCCGATTCTTGTGCGTACCTGGCCTTGTCGGTCCAGTCCACTTAGGCTGATCCAGTTGCGTATCGATAGAGATATCATCACTGGACTTGCTGCTACGGCAGCCGCACAAATCGCTGCTCACCAGCCCACAGAAGTCAACAAGCGCAAACGACCAGGTGAAGATGATGGGCCGCCCGCTTACCCTAGATCCGCACAGGCTCCGCCGGAGCCTGCAAGTTTCTCACAGACGGGGACATATCCAGGGTCTGAACCACCTCCGGCCTCTGGCGGTTTCGGCGGCTCGATGACGTACCGCCCCATCTCGTCTTTTGGGCAAGATATGGATATGGCTGCTATGTTTGGCTTCTCCGGGCCTGAGGCGGAGCCAGCCTTCAACTCGGAAGTACCGTCAGGATCATGGGGGCTGGACCCGAACCCGCTGCCCATCGACTTCTCCAGCATGGGCAATTCCGATATGCTCAACCTACCAACGGATCTGGATGCCCTGTTAAGCACTCTACCTGATCCGATGGTCGGGGCGTTCGCTTGGCCTGGTGTGCCCGATGAATTACAGTACGCAGTCTAATTATCATTCTCTTGCTGTCTAAGCACTGATCTGTGTGGTAGACCGGAGCACTGGGAGGCTTTCTTAAACGCCTTCCCAATCACGGCGTAGAATGATGTCTGTACTCTACTCAACCACTTGTATGTCATCGAAACCATGCATCAATCATCTACTATACATACAATTTGCACATACCATAGTACAATGGGAGAGATATACGAGTCCGGAATGCAGTATCAGTCGGGCATGCAAGGGCAAGATGTCTCAGGGTCAGTTCCACTTGGGTTGAGCGTCCGATTGCTCCACGAATGGGGTGAGGGGTGGGTCGGCGACGTCCTCTTTGTTGCCGAAGGCGTTCAGCTCCAACGCAAGTGAGGGGTAGACGGCCTTGCCGTTGCCGTGGGGAGTAGGCGTAGGTGTCGGTGGGGTGGGGTAGTCGTCCTCGTCTTCAGTGTCACTGCCCTCCTCGAGGTCGTCGGATGCCTTAAGATCGGTAGCCTCCTTCGGAACCTCCTCCTCGTGATCATCGGTGCCCTCAAGGTTTTCACGGATGGTGTCCTTTGCGGCGATCTGGGATGACGAAGGGGCTGTGGCAAGTAGCCAGGAATCCCTGATACGGTCTAGCGACGGCTGGGATGACAACTCTTGCGACAACCGGAATGACAACTTTTGCGACAATTGGGATGATGACGCTTGCGGCACGATTCGCGACGAGGAGGGCTCGTACGGAGCTGTTTGCTGCGACGAGCTTGGGGACTAGTCATTATGGCGGGACCGCTTGGTGCCCCGAGGCATCGAGCTGGGCGTCATACTTTCCTTCGTGGGTTGGCGCGACAGTGGAGCAATGGTCTTGAGGCGAGCGTGCGAGTCCATCTGGAGCATGGAGTATTCGGCAAACACGTTGTACGCAAGTTTCTGCATCACGTCGAGCCGCTCGCGCTGCTGGTTGTTCTGTGGAGGTCTAAGTGGGGCGTGCTGGGGTAGGTACATGGCAGAGGCAGATACCATGACGTAGGGTTCAGTTGAGCCCGAGGGCCGGATATATTTGTTGTTGAGGTCGCGATAGAGTGTCATGATGCTTTCTTTCATGTTCACGAAGTCGGGGTGCTCGGACATGGCTAGCGATCGAGGAGGTAGTGGAGTTGAGAAGTGGAAAGAACGATGGGAGGGATGGTCGGCTCCGGCTCCGGCTTATATACTTGGGCTTGGGTTGACGCACCACCTCACTGGCGAATCTGAACATTGTATCCCAGTCGACAAGTCCTTTGTCTTGACAAGAGGGTCGCCATGTTGATGGTGCGGCACGCCGTCACGTGGGGATCAGAGTGTGGCAGGGCGGAGGGGGGAGGTATGCGGCGGCCAACAAGTAGAACAGCTTGATAATGAGCGGATAGTGCCACATATGACTACGCTCGGAAGAGGCACCATACGAGAACACGGGACGAGAACGACGCTTTGAGGCGCTCTTGAGATGGCGATCAGGGAGCCCAAGAAGCGTTGTATCTTGCCTAGTCCAACATGAAGAGCTATCCGTGACTGAACACGTCGATGGCTAAGCTTTGGCAAGCCGGAGTATCAACGCATCTATCATGTCCTCGTCGAGTGAGTACGCCGCCGAGATCAAGTCTGGCAGTTGTCGGGGTGCGTGAAGCTATCTCGCGCGTTGTCGACACAGGATCCAGGCAGGCGCTGAATTGGGAAAAAAAACATATGCTCTGTAGGTAGGTGCGTTTCGTGTCCCGTTTCCGGGGATGCAGGAGAGGGCAAAGATGCGGAACCCAGACCGCCGGACAACCGCCGGAGTTACATCACGGCCGACATGACGTCAAATGATCCGCGGTGCCTAGATCTCAAAATGGCGATTTGTTGATGCCTATTCTTGCAGCCGTTGTGTGTATGCGGTATGCTCTTGGGACATAGGTGGCTTTGATAGGGTATAAATGAGAGGCTGTGAGGGGGAGATTATAGGTCCCAAGCGAAGCTTCTCCGATCATTTTTTTGCGCCAGCGGGTGCAGACCCATGGAGCGGACAAATCGTCACGCGCCACACCTTATCCGCTTTCTTGGTGGACTTTGGCGGATGCAGCGAGCAACCTCAGCCGCATGCCTTTCGACCGCTACCTCGAACTCGACCAGGCCGGGCCCTCCGGCTCCGGCGCTGGCCACGACTACGACAGCCGCGATGACCGCTACGACATCCCGCAATCGTCCTCAGGCGCAGGCCCGTCCGCCTCTGTAGCGTTCCAGCTCCCGCCGTTCATCTACAACGGCCCGCCCCCGCTCGCCCCTGGCGGAGGCGCAGAGCTCTTGCCCCCCGCCATGTTCGACCATCCGGGCGCACTCGGCGACACCTGGTTTGCCCACCCGGCGTTCCCCGCGTATGTGTCTCCGCTATTCGTCGATCGCGTCCCGCCATCGGGCGTGCTGACGTCAATGCTCTGTCAGCTATGACAATGCATCGAACGCCGACCAGGACGAGCAGCACGACCAGCAGCCGCAACAGCAACTCCAGCACCAACGCCAGCATCTCCAGCAAGGCCAGCCACCTTCGCTCTCACACTATGACCCCTCTCCATACGACTCGTGGACCAACAACCCCACCGCCGCCGCAGTCATGGCAGGACCAACATGGGCCGCCCCGTCCGCCCTCGGCTTGCCCGTCTACTCTGCATCTGGCTTCGATCTCCTCGGCGTCCTCGCTCGAATCGCAACACGACCACACCCCAAAATTCAGCTCGGGCCCGTGGATATGACATGTGCCTTCGTGGTCTCCGACACCAGGCGTTATGACGCACCAATTGTCTACGCCTCCCCCTCCTTCTTCCAGCTCACGGGCTATAGCGAGAGCGAGGTCATGGGCCGCAACTGCCGCTTCCTCCAGGCCCCTGACGGCCGCGTGACAAAGGGCGAGGAGCGCCGGTACACGTCCCCCGAAGCCGTCAGCCTCCTCCGGAAGTGCCTATCCGCGGATAAGGAGTGCCAGACCAGCCTCGTCAACTACAAGAAGGGCGGCCAGGCGTTCATCAACTTGGTGACCGTGATCCCTGTGCCGGGTGGTGTGAACGACAGTCCGGAGGAGCGCGACCGCATCGTATACCAAGTCGGCTTCCAGGTCGACCTCACTCAGCAGCCGAACGCAATTTTGCAACGCCTGAAGGACGGCTCGTACATTGTCAACTACTCGTCGTCTGCCGCGCTCGCCCCTGCCGTCGGTGCCAGTGGGCGGAGAACACAACCATCGGCCCCACTCGTGCCGATGAGCGCTGAGCTTCGGAGGCTGCTCGCCGACGACGCGTTCGTGCGCTCAATTCCGCTCACCACCACCGCCAACGCGCTGGCATCCGCCGAACGTGCAGACGCGTACGACGACCACCAGCTGCTGCACATGCTCATGCTTGAGGCGCTCCCGGACTTCGTGCACGTGCTCTCGCTCAAGGGCGTGTTCCTTTACGTGGCGCCGTCAGTCCGGCGCGTGCTGGGCTACGAGCCGAGCGAGCTCGTGGGTCGCTCCGTCGCGGATCTGTGCCACCCTGCGGACCTGGTGCCGTTGATGCGCGAGCTCAAGGAGTCGAGCACGGCCGCCAACCCGACGGCAGCCGAGCTCGGTGGGACCGTTGGTGTCGCGACGGGCGTGCAGTCCGTCCAGGCCGCGCTCATGGGCGGGTCCGGCCCGCTCAAGACGGTCGACCTTCTCTTCCGCTGCCGCGCAAAGGGCGGTGGTTACGTCTGGCTCGACTGCCGCGGTCGCCTGCACGTCGAGGCCGGCAAGGGCCGCAAGGCGATCATCATGTCTGGCCGCCAGCGTGGCCTGCCATCGCTCGCGTGGAGCCAGGTCGACAAGGCCGGCGGGCTCGCGCCGCCGCAGCCGGGTAGCACACGCACGCCGACGTCACCTGTGCCGCCGACCACCGCACCGACCACCGCGGACGCGCCCGAGGACGAAGACGAGCATCCACGGCCGCCCGAGCGCGAGTTCTGGGCGGAGCTCTCCGCGAGCGGCGCAGTCCTCTTCGTCGGCGCCGGCGCGCGCGACGTGCTCGGCTGGGGCGCAGGCGAGCTCATCGGGCGTGCGGCGGCGGAGCTCATCGACAGCGCCGAGGCGCGCATCGCGCTCGCAGCCGCGCTCGCCCACGCCTCCGGCGGCGCATCCGACGCACGCACGACGACGATCCGCGCTGCGCTCGTGCGGCGTGACGGCGGGCGCGCGGACGCCGAGATCGTTGTGTACCCCGCCGCGCGCGTGCAGGGCGACGCCGTGTTCGCGGCACGGGGGCGCACAACGCTCGCGCAGGGCGTGCGCGCGCCTGCGCCGCTCGTCGTGCAGGTCCGGCTCGCGCGGGCGCGCGCGGCGCTGCCGCTTGCGCACGTGCCCAGCGAGGCGCTCTTCGCGGAGCTCGACGTCGGGCGCGAGACGAGCTGGCAGTACGAGCTCCAGCAGCTTAAGTACGCGAACCGGCGGCTCGCGGACGCGGTCGAGGCGCTCGAGGCCGAGGGCGCGCCGGACGAGTGGCGCGGGACGAAGCGCTCACGGAGCGACACCAGCGAGGAGGGGTGAGGCTGCCCCGGACGACGACGACGACACATACCCCTTCTTCTTTGACGATACGGGCCGACGCGCGGGGGCGGTCAGGCGAGCGGACATTGAGTGCGGCGCGCTGCCAGGGACGCTCTAGGATCGTGTACGATACTTACACCTTTTATCCTCTGTAGCGGGCCGGCCGGGGCCGTCGCAACCTCATGTACATGTACGAGCCTCAGCAAGGGCGACGCGAATAGTAGACTGCACTGTTTATTCGAGCACAAGCACATGATGGATTGCAAAAATAACGAAAAGAGGAGGTACAAGTACATACAGTGTTGCCAGCACGGGAGGAGCATGTTTACACGGAGAAAAACATGGAGGGGTCTGCACAGTACATTTATAAGTGGTTCGACGAGGTTGACGACTTCTAGTTGAGCAGGTCGCGAATCGCAATCCGACGGCCGGCAGGCGTGGGTGCGACCACCGTGACGACGGGGACCATCCGAGCGGCGCGTTGACCGGCGTATGGGTGGAAGCGCCCCACCGGACGGACGGTGGTGGTGGTGCGGTGGACGGGAGCCCGCTCCCACGTCACGGGCCGAAGCGGGAAGTCCTCGATCTTGATGCGATGATTGGGGATGAGGGACGCCGTGGGCATGTCGGGGGACTGGATCGGGGTACATACCGTGGCGGGCGACGATGCGGATGATGCGGACTCGACCGCGGTCGACGACGAGGACGATGTAGGCGATGTACACCCCGTCGCGGACGATGACGATGACGCTACCGGCGGGGCGAACGTGCGCCTTGCAGCAGTTGCATCCCGCTGCCTGGCCGGCTCCTGCTGGAGTGTGAGCAATGCACGGGGGGAGGAGGATGAGGAGAACGAACATCAGGATGATACACCTGGCGATGGATGGTCAGCTCCGCTGAGGTGTGGAAGTCTTCGTCACAGTAGTAGCATTCGTTCGGCCTCTCGTCCGTACTAGGAGGCGTTAAGTGAGCGACGAGGGGCAGGGAGCCAAGATGCTCACTGGTCACGACAGGTGTGTGCCTCAAGGCCAGCCATCTGACTATGCTCCGCACCGCAGTCTCCATACTGACATATAAGCACACTACGAAGACAGTCAGTCAGGAGTACATGAGGTCTCAGGTAGGGATAAGCGCCTTCCGTGAATATGCTTCGCCATGAAGTGTCGCTCAAAGGACTGACGATTGCTGTACTCCTTCAGGTGCGAGCATGTTGTGCATCGGAAGAAATTCTTGTTGATGACCTGCCCTTTTACTAAGGCAGGGCGATGAATGACGGTCTGAAACATGTGTTAGCGCAGGGTCCGTCAAAATGAAGGCAAGTATATAATCGCACCGGCGGAGTGATGGGCGCGGGTTGCACAACGCTAAGCATGGCATCGAGAGCCTGTTGGCAGTACTCCGCTGCGACTGGCGCATGCCTCTTGATATGCGGGGTAACGTTCATGGACGGGAGCTTGGCTGCCATATTGACGGAGGAGGTGACTCGGGGGCGGAAGAATTGAGGCAGCAGGGGTTGAGAACCGTGCTGGCTTTAAGGCCGAACGAGCACGAGAAGGCGTGGTGAGCAGACCCGCCTAGATGCATGCGCGCGCTCAGAGGATAAAAACCAAGGACAGAACCCCAATGCTGGGGGAGCGAGGCGCCATGCACAGCCCGGATTCTATCGATGGGCTGACGCGGTGCCGGGATGCGGACAGGATCATGACCCGCTGAGGCGCCTTTGTTCTTTGCGGGCCGGAGGCCCAAATCCCACGAGCTTGATCGGCGAGTCTGCGGACCACAACCCTAGCTTCTTAGTCCACAGCAACCAATGAATACGGCAAGGCAGACTTACGCATGTATACCTACGCCAAGTGCCCTGAGAATAACTGGCCTCGTTGTTGCATATTTCATAACGCCTCATCACCAAGGAGGCGGAGCTGCTATATCGGCAGCTTTCATCGCCCGGATCGAGATCCAGAACATGACGTGAAATAAACGCCTCGTGTTGAGCTAGATGCCGTCTGCACATGAGTTGTGGCTCCATCTTCCGATCCTTCATTTGAGGCCACGTTGATCCGCCGACCACCTTCCAGCAGCCACAGGGTCCACGCAAGCTGTAATCACCGCGAATAGTCAGACAATAATATTCTCGGGGATGGTGACCGGATTCGTCACCCGGTAGATATCGAAGGTCGTGATCGAATAGAAGTCAAGCTGCCTCGTGCTCCTGCGGGCCGCTATCAGATGAGGCGTGGTCAAACCTCGTCCGCATCGGGTCGGGTCTTTGGGCCGGGTTGTGTATTCGGTTCGGAACCGCCAACAGAGAGACTGCCATATGACCCAGGCGCGCTTAACTGGCTGACAGCGGCTCCAAGGATCTTTATGAGCTGTTTCCTTCGGAGCGGGAGGCTAGATAATGGAAGGACCTCACGACAGGCTGTGACACCCCTCGATAACCGCACAGAAGTATCTGGACAGGCCCAAGGTCGCCCATTTCGTCCGGTTTCTATCAGAAGATTAGCTGGGACAACCCTTGCTGTTTTACACTCACCCGCGACGGCGTCCTTGATGGACGTTTCATGCTGAAATATGTCCGAGGCTTGTCAGGTGTCCCACTCCTCCGCACACTGGCTTTCAACTGGACTCAGCGTCGAGGTTTTGATACTTTCCAGTACTGGCGGTGCAGCCTGGGCGGAGAACTGCCCTGTCAACAAGGGCGGAAGTGCTCAGAGCAGCACATCCTGGTAGTCTGCGTGGCTAGACTTTCGTGGCACCAGCGTCGCTCGGGGCTACTGGCGCTCTTGACTAGGCAACGTCTCAGCCCAGCCTGACCATCTTTCCATGCTATGCTGGCAGCTATGGTGCATGCGAGCGTTATAATTTTTATGAGCTGAAAGAGGTGATGTGCGAAGTAGCCTCCAGGCAAACGCGAATCTCAGCGGTCTTGCTGTCTCTGTTAGAAAATGAATCATTCAATGAGGAGGACAACTCACGGCATACCTGTTCGAATATCTCCTGAGCCTATGCCTATGTTGTACCTAAAAGAGCTCAGAGTTCCTTCCAGCCGACTTGGTAGGAGGGTGTACTGTAGCCTTGTCGCGGACCCCTTCGCCTCTGAAGGAGCAGCACCGACACTAAGCACTGTGCCATACATCCCATCTTTATCGCCTTAGATTGGACTCTCATACGAACAGCCACTCTGTGCAAGTCGTTTTGCCTGCAGTCTTTAGAGTATTCTGAGATCTCCAAGCGTTCGAGGTGGACGTCAGGCGGTTCATTGACAGCGAATAGAGAACATAGGTATCCGTATTGATAGACTGTGTAGTGCATTCATCGTCTTGCTTGATACACACAGGTAGATTTAAGATGAGAGCCAGCCCAGTGAAAGAGGAGGGGAGAAGAGAGACGCCCGACCCGAGCATGGTGTCGTCGTCTCTCTGCTTCCTCCACTTTCTGCCCTGGCAAATTACACCATTTGCATATGATGTTTCATATGCAGCGCTATTCAATGCTGCAGCTGCATAAATAAGGCGTTCCCTCGGCTCTGCAGTGTCCAAATACATCTGGTCGCCGTCTCGGTGCCATCGGCCGCCCTTGCGAGGCCTGTACGACTCTCGCATAGAAGCCAAATGATGTCCCCTCCCTATGGCCATAAGCTGGATCCACACAGAGATTGGAAGATTCATTTGTGGGAGGATTGCATCGGGATTAGAAGTATTGGAGAGTTGATGACGGCAGCATCGTCGGACATGAGGCCGTAGTGAGTTCATTCGTCACAACTGTGGTTAAGGACAAAGTGAGCTCACATCCACAACAGGCATGTCATAGATAATGTACCAAGATACGTCCCTGTTTACGAAGAAGTCATTATGGAGCTGTTAACAACACAATGCATCCCTGCATCTTCGATTTCCAATTCTCAACCCATCACAAAGCACCGACCTATGAGACATTACAGCCAATTGATATCTTCGGGGCACAGGGAGACCTACCAGCATCACCGCAAGATCCATTGTATCATTCCACCATCGTCCTTTCCGGGCCCATTGTGCGCCAGTTGTTGAAGGAATCCACCACGTTGCGCCCAGTGTTTGTTACGCGGTGCCATTGAGGCTCGATCACCGATGCGTATTCTCCCGACGTCACCATGTACTAGGTTTGTCGTACCCTGCTCCGAAGGCCACGCGGGGCACCTCGGCTCATGTTCTTGCAGATGCGATATCAAAAGACGGGGGAGCCAATAACTCCGATGGAACCCTTGTTTCGCGTTATCCGGCCCGGATTTTGGACGACGCAGAAGCCCTTTACCGCTAACTGCCACAATAGCACAACCGTGCACTCGACCAGGATCCCAGGATCACCTTGCTCTGCCCCACCCATTCTCCACCTACTCTCAGGAACTGGTTCTCAATGCTCAGCTAAAGGCAGCATCTCTTCTTCTTCACTCCGCTCACTTCTGTGCTAGAGCTCGACTACAAAGGGACGTCACTCTCGACACAGGCGACAGCAAGAAGGACGCCGCTGCCGAGCGCCTGGCCAGGCAGGCGGGACGCAACCTATGCTTGTCGACCAAACTTTGCCAGCCGAGGTCTTGCACCACGCGACCTACCATGCGCCGTGCCCAACCATAGACATCGCTAAGACCTATGCCATCGCCTTCTCCGAGAGCCGACCCTGGCTCAAGCCTATGCCTGGTCCATTTCGGCCCGCCCTTCCGATCGCCAATCTCCCCCCAAGACTTAGTCGCTCGAACCGCAACACTGGTGCTAGCACCGACGATGTGCAAGCGGTCGTGCAGGTGAATGACAGCTTGTCTACGGATGACGACGAGACGATGGAAGCAGCTGTAGGGCCTCCTCCCCTTCCGCCGTGGTATAGCCAAGATGCCGGCAACACTGCACTGGTCGCAGTTGATCTCCGTGAGGCGAGCAATTCCAACGCCTATGTCGAGGGACAACACATTCTAACCGTCTTGTAGAAGCCAGACATTGTCCACTCTCTTGACGACGTCAACATGGATGTTGAGATGGATTGAATGACGCTTATTGATCGATACATCGGTTGTATTCCTATGCTACATCGTCCTCGCTATGCTACATTGTGCAGAAAGAGTTCATACAAGTCATCGAGACTTTCACAGCTTGTTGCGGAGGCGCATGAGTGCTTTGCCCAGCTCATTCCGACCGTTTCCGTCCTCCCCAACACCCCAGAACGCGTCCCGCTGCAAGCATGCATCAGCATTAGACCGAGCGTTGAGCGAACATTTCCCACTTACAGGCTCATTTGCCTTCAGGTCATGAAGCTACCGCAGCTGGCGCCGACCTGTCCACTTGAGCATTTGCCCGAGATCAGGGTGCTGCGCGAACTTGTGGCCGAGTATATCGTCGATGACCGCAAGGCGCACTGTCTTCCAGTCCGGTCGCATGTAGATCACGTTTGCGTCGGCGATCGCGCGTGCCGCTTCCGGAGTCGCCGAGGTACGGATGCGCTCGGCAATGTAAGGATATCCGCCCTGGAACTTGTGTGCATGAAAGAGATGCTCGGCAGTCGGGTAGATGCGTCCATGGTACTGGATTGCGTGCGGGGAGCGGTTCGTGAACCTGAGGGCCAGTCAATTTCGGGACAACGATACAGATGGAGAGCGCACGTACCCGAAGTAGTGCTGCTTGCGACCGTAGAAGTCGATCGGGCGACGGTAGCACTTGCAGAGCGCGCCTCGCCCGCCGTGCGAGCAGTCCAGGGACTTGTGCGCCTCGCGGAACCCGCCTGGGCCACGAAGGGCGACCGCCGGGGCGTCAGGCGTCGCAAACGGGGCTGGGATGGATGGCGGAGTGGAGGGAATGAGGCACGGGGTATGCTTGATGTGCGAGGGCGAGAGCACGCAGCCGTGACGGTGGCTCTGCGACGAACGGGGCGCGGCCCATTGGAAGGCGGCGGGTGAGGTCGTTTGGACCGTCATGGTGGGAGAGGGATGGGATGGCGAGGGCAAGCCTCTTCAGCTTGCGGGCTTTATATCAAGGATGCTGCAGCCTTGGTATAGCCTGTGCGCCACCAGCCCTGAGGACCTGTCATTTTGCATTGCTTTTCCGCGAAGCGGTACCGAAGCAGTGAATGTGTCGCCTTGTGTCCGTGCGATAGCCGTGTATATTAAAGCCACGTGGTGGAAGCGCAGTTGGTCGATAGTAGCTCTTCGAGACCGTACGCTGCACAGAGGTCTCCATCTTGAGCGACTTGCCGGGTGTAGTGCCAGAGTGTACAGCTGGAACGTCCTAGTTCGGCGAGACTAGCCAGAGGAGCCCAGTACCCATGCGTGTCTGGCCTTGTTGAGAACGTCTGAGCAGCAGCATAATAATGGTGGTGAATGGGCGCTGCGTGGTGGCGTCATTCTGTCGGGGAGGTGATCGGCACGAACCGCGCATGACTCTCATTGTGATATCCAAAGCAATGGATGGTCATAGCACACTGTGGGAACTCTGTACATGTGATTTGAGAGATCATGTGTGTCGGTAAGAACTGAAATACATGCGTATGAGAGGCGACTTCACATGTCCTCTGTGCCCCACGCATAGCTCTCGGCACCAGTCCGTTTGCGCTCATTCATCCGTTGGAACAGTTTCTGCTCGAAACCGGTGCTTCGATCTAGAAGGCAGAAGTAAGTACACTGTTTCGTACAGGAAAGAGCGGATGAGAGGAACATACCGACACCGTCCCATCGATACCCAGGCTTAATACCAAACCTGTTCGGAGGCGGTGGAGGTCCAGTGTATTCCGGTCGTCGTGGCCCTTTCGACTTTTTCTTCTACAAGCACAGTGAGTTCAAGGTCAAGAAGCAGAGTAACATACGTACTGCCAGAAATTGGGCCGCAGGGTCGTTCCACCTCTCTGTGTCCTTCTGTGCTGCGTTGAGTTCGGCGTCGTCCACGGTCCTGGCGAAAACGGACGTCTTCATCTTCTCGAGACGCTTGCGCGTCTCCTCTGCCTCGTCTCGTTGTACAACACCTTTGCCCCACTGGAGCTTTTGAGCCTCCTTCTCCTCCCGCTCACGCTTCTTGCGCGCAGCCTCGGCCTTCTCCGCCTTTGTGTCGATCTTTCGGCCGGATGCATCACGGTACACGGTCTCCTGCGCAGCTGCCACCTCCTCCTTCGTCATAGACCGCGATGAGGATGCACCCGCAGACGGGAGCGCGCGCGCGACCTGCTGTCGAGATAGAAGTCCGCCTTTGAATGGAGCGTCGACGACCTGCGGCTGCTCGTCCGTGGCTGGCGGAGGTGTCTCCTCCTTGATGCCGTCGCGTACTATCGTCCAGCCTGCATCCACTGCCGCGTCTGAAGCGGCTGGCGCTGTGCGACGCTTCTTGAAGCCACGGTCGCTCGCAACAACAGGTGCCGCACTCTCGTCGTCGTCGTCCGCATGCAGACCCGTAAATCCAGTCACGTCCTCGTCCACAATGCCGACGGGCTGTGCGCCCTCGCTGCCGGCAGCGGTCTTGCGCTTCTTCTTCTTGCCTGAGCCTGCGCGCGCAAGGATAGCATCGGCCTTCGGGCCAGACATGTATTTCTCGGCTAGGTACGCCTGTATAGACATCTTGTGAAGCAGGTCGAGTCGAGTGGTGGTGGAGAGCAAGGGACGCAACGCGCACACGTGATCGCGCCCACTCGCTTTCTTGCGCCTTGTCGTCTACATCCACTCTGGCTTGATATCACATCGTTTTATCATACTAGCACTGTACTCAAACTACCGCATTATCATACTTCGAGCAAGGAAGATCATGTCCTCTGAAGACGGCGAGTCTATCCTCCATGCAGAACCGATACGTGTGTGTCACCTATCCTTTACTCGAAGTGCCAAAACTCAAGTATACGTCTCTGTGAATAGGATGAGCTCGACCAGCTATTGAAAGGGGACCTAGAGTTTCGTGGTACCTTTGCGTTTTTAAAGTCATACGACGCACCTACGCCTGCTCTAAGTCTCGCCGGTCTCGGGACTGTCGGCCTTCCCCTCAGCCTGCGTGATGCAGAAGCTATCAAGACGCAATGCGTCCAGGTTCCGTTCGGCCAAGGTGAACGCACCGTGGTGGACAAAGCGGTCCGAGATACGTGGGAAATGGACGCGTCGAAAGTCGTTTTTCGGAACCCGGCTTGGAACGCATGGTTACTTGGCGCTGTACAGGACGTATGAGCTGCTCTTGGTGTAAACATGAAGGCCAGTCAGCCGAAAGTCGAGCTGTACAAAATGCTCCTGTACGAAACAGGATCTCAGTAAGTGATGGTGATACATACAGCATGAAGCGTTCTCATTCGTTGCCCTAGTTTCTTGCCGCACGTTGAGTGAGTCGACATTGGATGTGGTGGCAATCAAACGGCTCACGACTATGCAGTGCCGAGAAAACGAACGGGATGTTCGCTACTGTCGTTATCATCCTACCAAGCGAGTTTTCTGGTGGCGATGCCCACGTATCGCATGCGGAAGAGACCAAGGTGTTCGACAGCAGCGGCGTCAGCTTGATCAAAACGACCGTACTAGCATGGTACACTGATGCCATGCACGAGATCGTCAGTGTACCCACCCGTTTCTCTGGCTGATACTCACGGCAAAATAGAAACCGATCACGAGCGGCTATCGTCTAGCCCTCTCCTTCAACCTCCTACACACGACTACGACCGTCCGGCCAGTCATTTCAGAAGCGAGCGAAACCGTCTCGAAGCTCAGGAAGCTTTTGAAATCGTGGTCCCAGCAGAACTCGAACAACGCACCAGACAAGATCATCTACATGCTGCAGCACAAGTACTCGCAGGCCAACCTGTCCGCCAGCGCCCTGAAGAGCCGTGATGCTCACGTGCTCGCTATCCTTGACAACCTCGCGAAGGAAGTCGGTTTCTGTCTGGCTTTCGCAAACATCAGCCACACACAGAGCGGTCAAGGGACAGGAACAGGCTACCATGATGACGCAGATGTGGATATTGAGGAGGTCGAGGACGAAAGCACATCCATCGAGAACCTCGTGAATATTCTTGGAAAGCCGATCCAAGGCTCCGTCGAGTTTGATGACGACAGGGAGACGATTCCTCGCCTCAAGCATTACTTCGAGGGCAAAGATCCAGACGAGCAAGAGTACGAAGGATATCAAGGCAATGTTTGTCCTCTCATCATCTTGTTCTGATGCTTATCCTGACTATGGGAACGCAGTATGGAGGTACCGTTGAAAGATGTACGTTCTTCGCCTCAATCTTGGTTGTCCCCTGCTCACCATTTGTGCAAGTCTATCGTCGCACTGCGCTGGTTGTATGGCCGCCTTGGGGTAGCCTCGGCGGCGGGGGAGGCGCCAATCGACGTGCTGCCCTGGCCCTATCAAAACTTCACACATCAATGAGCTCGGAGCCAACACAAGACGAGCCCAATGTTTTCGAATACCTGCTAAGCTGTGCACAATACCTCAAGAAAGCAGTTGTCTTGATAATACTCTGTGGAGCAGCTCGACGTTGGAACGACCTGCAGCGGTGGATTGCTACCATCAAGATGTGCGGTGGCGACAAGGCAGGGATTCTGGCCTTCGATGAAGTGGAGAGTGCATGCAAAGTGTGGGGGTTCGCAGCTTTGAACACTGGGTACGTTTTCTATTCTTTTAGTCTTTCCTCTTGTGCTCATACACTGGATCAGCATCAGAGAGCTCATTCTTCACGACCCATCGAACACCTCTCGATACGACTATCTGCAGAAGCTTCTCGCTTGGGCAAACACCCAAGCAGATGATTCACTCAAAGTCGCTGTCGCTTCGTTCGTCACCGAAACCCGGCCTCTTCTCCTTCTGAACATCGCTCCTCCTTCGATAAACGAATTAGCGATGCTCATCGAGGAAGCAGGTACTATTAAGCGCATTCAAGACATGTTGGTCAGATCGTGTTCACATGTTCTCACATTCTCACTTCTTTCTTCAGACTTCTTCCTCAGCTCAAGCAGGTAGGGGATGCCGAAGCTCTCGAGGGGTTTTCAACATGCCTCGCGAGAAATGCCAAGAATCTGGCTCAAACAGCTGAGGAGAAGTCAGCAGTAGTGACGATTCTATGTGAACTTCTGTCCGGACAGGTTGTCAAGGTCGACTTCTTCAAAGGTGTCGAATCCCGTCAACAGGCAGACCGCGGTGGCTACTGTCCCCCGAGCCTGTACCAGAAGCGTGGATCGCCCGACATTGCTATCAACTTTATGAAGAAGTGTATCGCCACCGACTGTCCAGATCTTGTGGAGGCGACCATTCGCCGGATGCTTGATATGACGTCGGTCCCCATACTCGATGCTCACGCTAGAGCAGATGCTGTTTTGCTCCCTCTGGTTTCACACATCTGTGCTGAGCCTCGGATTCGTGCCACTGTGTCTGACGCCGTTTTGCAGGAGCTGGGCCAAGCAGCTGTCGAGACAGTCCTCCTAGGCTTCGGCACCCACGGCGAGGCAATCACTCGGCGGGAACTGGCGACATTGCTCGATGTCTGTGTGAAAAGCGGCAACCCAGGCTTTATCGCTACCAAGTAAGTCCACGCTGTGTCTATCCTCGTGTTCATGACACTGAACCCAATTTCAAGCATCATACCGAAACTCGAAGAGCTCCCTTGGAACGAAGCGGGGTGGAAGGACATGATCGAAGAGCTTCATGCACGGAGCAGCTCAGACACCGCAGCTTCCAGCTACGTCTACCGAGATACGGCCCGGAACATGACCATGACTTACGCAGCGAAAGCTGCTCTACCACCTGTCCGGGTCATCAACTACTCGTTCTCCGCTAGCAAGCCGGAGAAAAATTCACAACTCGCATTTTGTCTTTCCATGGGTGGCCCAGCGGCGCTCCAGATCCTTATTGAACGTGCTCTGTTGGCAAACATGGGATGTGCGAAGACTATTGCGGAGCTTCTCCCTCTTCTCGACGAGCTATTCTCGCTCGTTCAGAAGCATGGCCTTCCTGTGACCAGCGAGCCTTTTGCATCAGCGATCAAGCAAATCCTGGTGGCATGGGTCGCACAAGTTTTAGGGCCTCGCCCTTCTAGCACGACAACCTCGCCGGATTTTCTGCCGAGTCTCACTCACTTTACATGCCAGTGCAGCGAGTGTGCCCGTGTCACTGCGTTCTTACACAGTGAAGAGCCGTCGTTGCAGCTCTCCAGCATTGGCGCCCCGAAGTGGAAACACATCGAAGACAAGTTGAAGAGGCATATCGGCATGTACGTCAAGTATCAGATGATCGGAACCATTCCGCAAGGCCTGAAGGTATGTGTATGTGAGACTTCATGAAAACTGCTCATATATCCCTTGTGCCTCAGGTCGACAAGACTAAGTCGATATACCACATCACAAGTTGGACCGCAAAGCAGTCGAGAGGCCGCTATCTACTGAAGAGTATCGGTGCGGAGACGATTCAGCGGCAGGTCCTGGGCGACGACTATGCGGTTGTTGTGGCCGCACTCGACGAACCCGCATCTACTAAAACGAAGGCTACACCTCGCATGGCAGCTGCGACACCGGCGGCGGTACCCGCTGGGCAGTCGACTATCACTGGCCTGATGGCGAACGCCAGAGCTGCCCGGACCACTTCAGGTACCAAGGTTAGGCCAGCAGCAGGTACTCCTGCAAGCGCACCTCGAACCTCTGGGCAGACATTCGAGGCGAATCGGGCGTTGATGAACAGTCACCAACCGGCGGCGTCCGCATCCACTCTTGCACCGGCCAAGCGCAAGAACGACATGATTGATCTCACTACGCCCAGCCCTGAGCACAAACGACCGCGATGACGAATGAGGAGAGAAGAGTCGGAAGTAGTTGGAGCTTGTATTATCTTAGTCGAATTAGGTGTAGGAGCTGTTCACTGACAAAGAACATGTAATTTCAAAGCACAAGATTAAACCATCCGGACGAGGGTATCACGTCACAACAGACTCAGCGAAGGACAACGAACGCAAAGATAACCATGCAAGATGCTCAGGTCCAAGTCAGCGTGCAGCTACACGCTTGCTCCTGCGCGGGCGGACCGCGTCCTCAGACTCGCCATCGTCGTCGGTTTCCTCCACCTTAACCTCGACGGGACCTTTCCGTGCCGCGCTCCGCCGCTTGCGCTTGGGTGCTGCCGACTCGTCATCTACATCCTCGGACTTGATGTTCACCGAGCGTGGACGCTTGCCAGGGCTGCCTGTGTCTGGCCCAAACACATCTCCGGCTTCGGGCGGCGGAGGTGTCTCGTCCTTGACGCGGCTAAGGGCGCCCTCGACTTCCATGTCACTCTCCCCATCACTGTCGTCCCGGGACGTGCCAGACGTGCGTGCCCGTCCGCGACCCTTCTTCTTCGTGACCTTCTTCACTTTCGATTTAGATGACTTGGACGACTTGGAAAACGGCTGGCCCTCGCGCACGCACAACTCCATCTCGATGATTCTGCTCAACAGTCAGTATTTGCATTGCGCAGTCAACACTCTCAAGCACACACCGTTGCTTGAGCTTGGAATTTTCGGGCACGTACTGCTCCGCTTTACGGTAATAGTCGAGGGCGAGTGCAAGATCTCCACGCTCACTGTGCCCACGTGCCAGTGCGACATACGCTCGGCCCGTGCGCTTGCGACGCACAGGCGTCAGTTGCGAAGCGATGTCCGCTGCACCTCCAGGCGCGAGCTCATCGAGCCGTGCCATCAACTCCGCGTCGAGCGCAGCGTGCCGCTCAAGTAGTGCAGGTGGGAGCAATGCGTCGAGTGCGTGGTCCGCCGCCGAGAGCGCGGGCTCTTCGTCCTCGAACGGCGGTGCCTGTGCGAGAAGCATACTCGCCTCGGTAGGGTCTGAAGTCAAGGATAGGGCGCGGGAGGGTCCTGCCGCTGTCGATGCCGCAGACGCAGACATAGACGCTGAACCGCCACTCGGCGCAGCCTCGTGCTCGCGTGCGGCTGCAATTGCGTCCCTACGCTCACGCTCAGCACGCTCACTCGCGAGCATGTCTTCCATCCGGCGCGCAACTTCCGCCTCGACGAGACGCTTGATCTGGGACATGGGTCAGCTGAGGTATCCCGTCAATCCACTCCACACACGAATACTCACCCTCTCGTCCATGTCCACCTCGTTCGCAGGAGTGAGTGCAGGGGTGAGTGCAGATGGTCGTTGTGCTGTGACAGAGCTCGGGCGTGACATCGGCTGGGGAAGGAGGCTCGGCCGCCGGCTTCGCAGGCTGCCTCGCCCACTTCCTGCGCGACCCATAGGTAGAGGTGCAAGCTCCCCTGCGTCGCCATCCTCATCCTCCTGCTTCACGGGCATTGGCACGGGTGGAAGAGGTCCATTAGCATGCGCAGGGATCTGGATGGCAGGGCGTGTAGGGCGAGAAACAGCGGCAAAGTGTGGCTTGGGGGCGGGCCGAGTGTCGCGTTCGTGCACGACCGGGCGGTTCTCGACGTTCTTGGTACGTACAGCGAAGCTTTGTTGCGTGTCAGACTGTGATAATTGAGTGGAGAGGAAGTGATTTACTTGAGCGTGTTGAGGGTGTCCTGGCGGAACTTCATACTTGGTGCGAGGTTGCAGATGAGCAATCCGACGGCCTGCCCGCCGAGTGCGTCTTGCAGAATGCGTGTTAGCTTGGAATTTCGATAGGGTATACGGCTCTGTGCTTCATGTTAGGGGATGATGGTGCGGAGACGTGGCTCGGTACGCACGGCGCCGGTGTTGAGAGCATGTACAACTTGGCCGAGTACGGAGAGTGATTTGTTGATAGCAGCAGATTCAGCCATTCGTGAGGGGTCGTTGCCTGTGAGCTGAGGAGGAGTAAGCTCAGCGTCTGCTTCAGTGGTCTCCCAGCTGACCTTGTTGTTCTCCGAGCCCGCCAAGTCGACCAAGTTGATCTTCCCAGTAATGACTATGCATGTGTCAGCAGTTTGTGATCTTCTTTCCAGTGCTCACGGACCTCGTCCAGCAACTTCGTCAGGCATTTGTACTTGGATGGTGAGGATGGCGTGGGAGCGTGAGCTTTGGTTGTTCAAATTTGTCGCACCGACAGAACGCTGCTTGTTGGCTCGCCTGCTTCCCTTCAGCAAAGATGAGGTAGGGACAACAGTAACAGACTCACGAGAAGTGGGCATTAAAGGCGCCCATACTGTCGATGGGTTCGACCGACAGATTTGCAACGAACACTTGGCCTGAGTCATTCTCACGAACGGGCAGCTTTGGTGCCTGTACGGACATTCAGCAACCGAACCTAACCAAGTATGGAGACATGTGAGGCGACAGACCTCGGCACGATTGACGAGGAGGTCATACACCTCGTCTTTGTGAATCTCAAAGTATGACATGGTGAGCTTGTGAAAGTCCGCACGGCGCTCGAACATGGCCGCGACGGTCCGTGGGATGACTCCTGGTAGTTCGCGTGTGCCCTGCATTGTGTGGGTCTTGCCCGAAGAGGTGACGCCGTAGGCGAAGACGGTTACTGTCTATCGCACAATCAAGTCGAGTGAGAAGTATAGCTATGTGGGAGAGCGAGGGCTCGTACCACGCCGGAATAGACGGTGCTGATAAGTGGGAGGACGTCGCGTTCGAAGATCTCGTCCTGCGTCGCATGCTCATCATAGCAGCTGGTGAATCTGGGGCGTGCGAGTCCATTAGCACACGGTAGACTGGTGAGACATGGCAGACATGACGCACGGAAACTTGAAAATTTGGCCGGCGTCCCGCGGGTTGGGCACGGCGATGTGGGTGCTCGTCCCATCGGAGTCGCCATGAATGACCCGCAGCCCGCCGTCGTCAACCTCGCCTGGTCAGCCTTTTCAGCTGCAGACATAGTGACTTCCGCAGCCAGTCCATGTGCACCTTGCAAACGCGGACGGAGGCGCGCAGCGATCTTGACCTTGTGCGACATCGTGGTGACCAGACAACTTCGCGCACTGCGCACGTGACCGCGCGCCGCTTCTCATCCAACCAGCAGGTCTCCTTCCCATCACACGCCTATGATAAATGACTGGTTCAATTTAGAACACACAGCTGCCCTTCGATGCTTGATGAAGAATGTCGGCTGGATCTATCACACATGTTGATCAAGCTGCAAGCCTTGGTCACTTGAATGTTTGGACCTCGGAACAACACAGGCAACGGGTACGTAGTATAAAGCACATGCAATTCCTGCAACATAGACATACAGATGATCGCACACCAAACACTCCGAGTACAAGACCATGATACGGCGATGGCAGCATGTCAGGCACTGTAACATTGTCAACGACGGTTTGTGTGATGACACAAAGCTCACAAACCGTATAGTGTCAAGTACTCAAGGAGGGGCACCAGACTGGCCCTTGAGGGTGAGGAGACCCGGGCGGTACGGAAGAAGGTCGTAAGAGGCGGACGTGCTCGGGTTGCGGCCCTGGTAGAGAAGCTGGAGGTGGCACGGGTCGATCGTGAAGGTCTGGTCGGCGTTCGAACGAATGATGTCGCCGTGGCTGATATCGTTCGTCCAGGTCGCGCCCGAGTTGGCCTTGCCAGCGAACGGCTTACTCTCCGTCGACGCTTGCGCGGTCCACGATCCGCTGAGGCTGGTCGCAGTGAATGAACGGAAGTAACGGCCGTTCGCGCCCTCGGCCTCGACGATCATGAGGTACTGGCCCGTACCCTGGACGGTGTACACCTGCACAGACTCGAACAGGTTGGGTGTCGAGTCGGACAGGATGACCGTGCTGGCCGAGCCGAAGCTCCCGGGGAAGTTGCCAATCGGCATGCTCGCGCGGTAGATGTGGCCGTTGTCCCCAGCGTAGAACAGGTACATGTTCTTGCTGTCACCGATGAGGGTCTGGTCGATGGGAGCCGCGCCCGAGGCCGTGCCGGTGAAGAGCGTGCTGCCGCCGGACCACCCGTTCGGGTTCGTCGGGTTCGTCGACGTCTTGTACAAGAACGGAGACGCGCCCCACTGGTATGCGAGGACCCAGATGCTCTTCGGCGCGAAGTAGAAGAGAGTGGGTGCGACGGTGGACGCGGTCATGCCAGTCTGGGTAGCGGAGCCCATTTGGGACCAGCTGCTGAACGTGCCAAAGGCCATGGAGCCGTACGCGCTCGAGGAGTGGTCCGAGCCGTAGACGAGGTGACCGCCGTTGTAGGGCACGTGTGTGAAGTCCTTCAGGGCGACCCAGCCGTTCTTGGGCTGCGCGAGTACACCACTGTCCGTCCACGAGTACGAGGACGGGAGCGCGCACGCCTCGGGCTGCGGCACGGCGACCGCCGAGGCGGAGACTGCCGCGGCGAGGATGGCGAGGCCAGTGGAGAGGGGGCTAGTGCGCATGGTTGAGTTGCGGGCACGAGTGAAGTCCTATTCCTGTACTCGCCTGGCTTATATACACCAACGGGCACGGAGGATCGGGGGCAATGTCGGGTGACCTCTTAGATATTCCTGACATGTGCCATGCCGACGGGCTGGAGACGCCGCTCTGAGAACCAGTTCAGGATCTTCGAAGAAGGTTCCGTCTTGCTCGCTCATGACCATCGTGGCGACCAAATGTTTATCCAGTAGATAGAGCGGCCCTGGACGGCCCGGGCCGCATCACGCGGCCCGCACGCTTATTCTGGAGGACGTGCGTGATTGGGTGATTCGGCCCAAGGACAAGTCATAAGACGAAGGTGCGGGCCCAGTTCAACAGATACCCGGATCTACAAATGAAGAAGATGGATAGGTCAACTGCGTGCATACAGCATCGCGCATTCAGCGCGGAACATCACCAGTTGCATTGACGCTACTTCTAGCTTTGCGAGGTGAAACGGAAATGGAGCGCACGCTCTGAAGGTGCTGAACGTAGGGCTGCTCGCTAATGTGATTGCCAGAAGATACAGATAGACGCATATACGGTAGCAGTCGATCCCAGCATGCTTGCTGCGCAGCTTTTACTGTGTGGTCACCAGGACAGGACTCGAGAGCAGGCAGAAGACAAGAGCCGATAAGCGCTCATCACATTGCAGCCGGTTTAACAAGCGCACAAACATGGTAGTCACGCGGCATGCATTGAAGTAACGAGTGTATTAGATTCTGTATGTAATTCTTCCAACCGAAACATGTACATTCCAGACTTCGATCTTAGCACCATCATGCGTAGCAAGCAGTCGGGTATACACTGTGGCACGATTGGTCAGTAAACGGCAGCGCAAAGGCAACGGAAGTGCACTGACATGATAATGGAAGACACTTAGGCAGGAGCGCCGGACTGGCCCTTGAGAGTGAGGAGGGCCGGGCGGTAGGGAAGGAGGTCGTAGCTGGCGCTTGAGCTCGGGTTGCGGCCCTGGTAGAGGAGCTGGAGGTGGCACGGGTCGATCGTGAAGGTCTGGTCGGCGTTGGAGCGCACGATGTCGCCGTGGCTGATGTCGTTGGTCCAGGTGGCGCCGGAGTTGGACTTGCCGGCAAACGGCTTGCTCTCGGTCGCGGCCTGCGGGGTCCAGGTGCCGCCGAGGCTGGTGGCGGTGAACGAGCGGAAGAAGCGGCCCTTGGAGCCCTGGGCCTCGACGATCATGAGGTACTGGCCCGTGCCCTTGACGGTGTAGACCTGGACGGCCTCGAACAGGTTGTTCGTCGTGTCGGACATGACGATGGTGCTCGCGGTCCCGAAGCTCCCCGGGAAGTTGCCGATGGGCATGCTCGCGCGGTAGATCTTGCCGTTGTCGCCGGCGAAGAAGAGGTACATGTTCTTGCTGTCGCCGATGAGCGTCTGGTCGATCGGGCCCGTGCTCGAGCCCGAGATCGTGCCGGAGAAGAGCGTCTTCGCCGCGGACCACCCGTTCGCGTTCGCCGGGTTCGTCGACGTGCGGTAGCTGAACGCCGTCGGGCCCCACTGGTGCGCGAGGATCCACACGCTCTTGGGCGCAAAGTAGAAGATCGTCGGCGCGACGGCGGTGGAGCTCATGCCGGTCTGCGCGACCGAGCCCATCTGCGACCAGCTACTGAATGTGCCGAAGGCCATCGAGCCGTACGCGCTCGCGGTATGGTCCGAGCCGTAGACGAGGTGGCCCCCGTTGTAGGGAACGTGCGTGAAGTCCTTGAGGGCTGCCCAACCGTTCTTGGGCTGCGCGAGTGGGCCGCTGTCAGTCCACGAGTAGGACGTCGGGAGTGCGCATGTCGCGCGAGACTCGACGGCCGCGGCGGAGGCGGCGGACACGGCGGCGAAGACGGCAAGGCCGGTGGAGATGGTGCTGGTGCGCATAGTTAGGATGGGAGCGAAGGAATGAAGGACTGAATGACTGATGGCCTGATGTCTTCCGCTTGGAACGTGCTCGGTTTATATACCCCAGAGGGCAGCTGAGAATCGGAGCCAGTATGTCGCGGGTTAACGGATATTCATGATGTGCCAAGCCGACGGCAGAGGGTCGCCATTCTGCGAACGGTGTCAGACCGTTCGGAGCCTGAGCCTGAGAAGCATCCGTTCCGCTCGTGACGACGATAGCAACCGGGCGACCATTCGCGAGCCTCCTCAAGACAGAGCGACCTCGAAGCACACCAACAGCCACTCTTACTGTTGTTTTGGAAGACAGAAGTGTGTTATGTGCAGACCAAGCAGCGGGTCCATGGCACATGAGAGATACCAAACCAACCCGGTCGAGCTCGCGTGATGGAAGTCGATGTGCGCCAGGGACGGGGAGAAGTTTCCATAGAAATGATGGCCCCGAGAAGTCACCCGTGGATGTGTTCAGCCGGCGGCATGTTGCCATACCGCGAGGAGTTACCATGGAAAAGTAGCTTTGCCGATCAAGCGTCGGCGTGGTACCGCACGAACGTTGAGTGCACATGCGCCTGACGCGCTGTGCCATACAGGAAGACGTGTTCTATAAGTGCACCACTGGGCATGACACGCTCGAGACATGATATAGTACGGAGGTCGGCGTGGTGGACGGGTGCGGCAACGAGCATCGTGGGACACGTGATCCGATGCACGTTCACTTCTCGCTTGGCGCTTGATCCCCAACTCGTTTTCAAAGCCCATGACCGACCTCTGAAACCCGACTTACACTTGATAGGTGTTTAGCATTCTACTCTATTTGTAACAGCAGCACCTACAGCTATGTGGGTCTTTTTCATTGAACAAACGGAGATCATCAGCGCGCGCCCACGTGATCGCGTCGCGCCTAGATCTGCTCCATGACCTCCTCTTCAGACCCGGACGAGCTGCCCGCGTGGGCGCGGCCTCTGCACCTCGCGCGCGCGTCGAACGAGTTCTACGCGACCGCGCCCACTTTACGCGAGCTCGCGCGCGACGGTGCGCTGAGCGCCGAGCTCGCGACCGCGCCCGAGCCAGGCCTCGCGCGCTCCGAGGCGGGCGATCTGCGCGTGCGGCCCCTTCCCTCCCTCCGCACACAGCATCGCTGAATATATGCAGAAACTGGTGCCGAAGGCAAAGGCGCACCTGCTCGAGCTGCGCGCCAAGGCGCAGTTCACGACGCTGCTCATCGCGGACAGCGCACCCGAGGAGGACAGCTTCAACAGCCTGCTCGCGCGCGTCCCGCAGACGAAGGCCGCGCTCCAGGACATTAAGGCCGGGAACGCCGCCGGGCAGACCGCGCTCCTCGCGCAGACGCGCGCCGCCGACGAGCGTGCGTGTAAAAGCCCCTCTCGCTCTCATCCCTTACTGAGCCTTCGCGCCCAC
Source organism: Limonomyces culmigenus (assembly GCA_002233555.1). NCBI lineage: Eukaryota > Fungi > Basidiomycota > Agaricomycetes > Corticiales > Corticiaceae > Limonomyces > Limonomyces culmigenus. Next base: position 95,942 of record LCTX01000485.1, on the reverse strand, counting down.
AGTGTACGCGGCGAGCGCCTCACAAGACGCGCGCAAAGCCGCGCTCGCGCCCGCGCTCCTCGAGGCGAAAGTGCGGCTCGCGCGGCTCCGCGCGTCCGCGGGCCGGCCGACCGTCGCGGGCGCGCTGCTGCAGGCGGAGCGCTCCGACGCCGCGCTCGTCGACGCGCAGGAGGGCGTCGACGCCGACGCGGGGGTGGCGGCGCAGCGCGAGGCCGCGGCCACCACGGCCGACGCGGCCGTGCGCGCGCGCGCGGAGGAGCGCGGGGCGCGCGAACGGGCGCTCGGCGATGCGCGGCTGCGGAGCGCGCGCGAGGCGCCCGCGGCGGCGGCGGACCTGTGCGTGCCTGCTGCTGCCCTGCACGTGCTTGCTGACGTGCGCAGGGAGGTGGCGCGGATGCTGCTGCTCGCGAGCGCGGCGGCGGTGCGCGAGCTCCAGTGCAGCGCGGACGGGACGGACGTCGCGCTCGGCTTTGCGGGCGACGCGGGCGCGGCGCTCGTGCGCGACGGCGACGCGCTGCTGCACGCGGCGCTCGGCGGCGTGCGCGGCGACGCCGAGGGCGCGTGCGACGTCGCTGGCGGGCCGAGTACGCGGCGGCTCGCGCGCGCGGTCGCACGTGCGGCGGCGCGCGGGGGTGCGGTATAGGCGATCGGCATGTTATTGTATGTGCAGCTTCGAGATCCGAGTCTATCAGCACCGACGGCCGACGGACGCACATGGTGCGCGAGCGTGGGAATTTTCATTATGGGCCGGCTTCGCCGAAGACGCGCGCGCATCCCTTCCTCGTCGGATCGATGGCCGAATCCGCTCGCTTTATAGCGCACAAGCGGGCGCGGTGCTCAATAACGCCCGCCCCGATACCCCTTAGACCGCATCACCCCCGCCGCCGCACACTACCATGCGTGAGTGCTACGCGGGGCGCGAGCATGAGTGCAGCGCGTGACATCATCTCATGCAGGTCTGATCGTGCGCGACGACACCGCCGAGGTCGGCGAGTACATTGCCGAGTACATCTGCAAGCGGTCAGCTCGTCTGTCTGCCCCGCGTCTGTGGCCCCGCACGGCTCACGCGAGCTTTGCGCCAGGATCAATGACTTTGCGCCGACGGCGGAGCGGCCGTTCGTGATCGGGCTCCCGACGGGGAGCTCGCCGATCCCGACGTACAAGGCGCTCATCGCGCTCGTCAAGGCCGGCAAGCTCTCGTGCGTGACTGTCGGTGCCGCGCGAAATGGCGGCTGATGGCGCGCAGCTTCAAGCACGTCGTCTCGTTCAACATGGACGAGTACGTCGGGCTCCCGCAGGACCACCCCGAGTCGTACCACACCTTCATGTTCCGCGAGTTCTTCTCGCACGGTGCGCCCCCCTGCATTTTCCCAACTCCGCCCTGACGCGCAGCGCAGTGGACATCCCGGCCGACCAGGTGAACATCCTGAACGGAAACGCGGTGGACCTGATCGCCGAGTGCAACGCGTACGAGGCGCGGATCTTGGCCGCAGGCGGGATCGAGCTCTTCCTGGGCGGGATCGGCGAGGACGGGCACATCGCGTTCAACGAGCCGGGGTCCTCGCTCGTCTCGCGCACGCGGATCAAGACGCTCGCGTACGACACGATCCTCGCGAACGCGCGCTTCTTCGGGGGCGACGTCGGCGCGGTCCCGCGCATGGCGCTCACCGTCGGCGTGAAGACGGTGCTCGACGCGCGCGAGGTCGTCGTCGTCGTGACGGGCCAGCGCAAGGCGCTCGCGCTGAGCAAGGCGATCGAGGAGGGCGTCAACCACCTCTGGACGCTCTCCGCGCTCCAGCTGCACCCCTGGGCGCTGATCGTCGCGGACGAGGACGCGACGGCCGAGCTCCACGTCAAGACCGTAAAGTACTTCAAGAGCATCGAGCGCGTGCAGGACGAGGTCGAGCGCACGCAGGCCGCGCTCCGCCTCAAGGGCAAGCCCGTCGAGCACGAGCAGCACGGCATCCAGGAGTGAAGCACACTAGAACCTTGTACCTATAGAATACACCGTGCGCTCTCACATGATCACGCAGTCCTTCTCCTCCGCCTTGCCGCCCTGGATGCCCATCGCCGCAAACGTCTCGTACTTGACCGGCGGCCGCGCCTGCTGCTGGGGCGCCGGCGCCGGCGACGCCATCCCGCTCGGCGCGGGCGACGACATCCCGCCCTGCTGCTGCGGTGGCCGGCCGCCCGTCTGCTGGCGGCCCGGCCCCGGCTGCGGCTGCGGTGTGCTCGACGGCGACGGCCCGTCCGCGAGGCTGTACCTTGCCGCGCCCGCGAACTGCTGCGCGCCAGCCGAGTTGGCGTGCGACGGCCGGCGGTGGTCCTGCAGCGGCGCGGTGCCCGACGCGACGCGGCCGCCGTCCTCGGGGATCGCGCTCGGCCGGCGGCCGTGCCCGACCTGCGCGCCGCCGGGCCTGCCCTGCCCGACGCGGCTGTTCTTGCGCACGACGGCGACGACGGCCTGCGCATCCACGCGCGGCGGCGGCGTCTGGGATTGCTGGGGCTGCTGGCGCGCGTCGGACGCCTGCTTGGCCTGCGTGCGCTTGCGGACGAGCGTGCTCTGCGTGATGCTCTCGTGCTCGTCGCGCGAGAGCGCCTGGGCCTGCGGGCCCGCGAGCGCCCGGAGGCGGTCGGCCGCGTCCGTGTTCCCGTGCTGCGTCGCCTGCGGGGGGCGTCAGCATCCGCCAGCCGTGTGCAGGCACACGCAGACTCACGCGCTGGTACCACTTGCGCGCATTCTCGACGTCCTTGGGCCCGCCGACGCCGACCTCGGCGTAGTAGCCCATCGCGAACTCGGCCGCAGGGAGCCCGCGCCTTGCGGCCTTCTCCGCAAACGTGTACGCGAGCGCCTCGTCCTTGTCGAACGCACCGTCGGCGCCGCAGAGGAACCACTTGCTGAGGCTCATGTCCGCCTCGGGCTCGCCCTGCTGCGACGCGAGCGAGTAGTACTGCACGCTCAGGAGCGCGTCGAACGGGAACGGCGCGAGCGCAAACTCGTACGCGTGCCCGAGCTTGTACTGCGCGGGCGCAAAGTTCAGGTACGCCGCGCGCTCGAGGTGCTTGCGCGCCTCGAGCGCCGCGTCCGCGCCGGGCGGGAGTACGCCCGCGAGCAGCGGCGCGGGCACGCTCGCCTGCGCGAACTGGTCGAGCAGCAGCAGCCCGAACACGTACGCGGGCTGCGGCGCCGCGACGCTCGCGAGCGTCGCCGCGCGGAGGAGCAGCGGGAGCGCGGGCTCGGGGCGCGCAGGCAACCCCAGCTGGCCGAGGAGGTGCGCCATCCCCATGCGGTACAGGCAGCTCTCGACGCCGTAGCGCACGCCGCGCTCGAAGCAGTCGCGCGCGTGCGGCGCGTCGCCGACGGCCTCGTAGTCGCGCCCGAGCTTGAACCACGCGGCGTGGTGGCCCGCGCGGGCCGCGGCCTCGAAGTCCCGGAACGCGGTGCGCGGGTTCGGCGGCACGAGCTGCGGGAAGTCGCCCGAGTTGGCGAGGCACGCGCGGTGGAAGAGCGCCTCGGCGACGGGCCGGGAATACGGCGCCTGAGCGCCGGTACACAGCGCGAGCACGATCGGGACCGCGTGCTGCGTCGCGAGCCGCGCGAGCTCGGCGTCCTCGAGCTGCGCGGGCCCGGGCGTACGCTCGGGTGGGAGTGCGCGCTCGACGAGCGCAAGCACGTCCCGCGCCCACGCGACGCGCGCGCCCGCGTCTGCGCCGGGCCGGTCGACGGCGCCGAGCGCAGCGTACAGCGACGCGACGGTCGGGAGCGGCGCCGTCAGCGCGGGGACCGCGCTCGGCGGCGGGGACGGGCTCTTCGGCGGGGGGCCGTACGTCGAGTATGCCGTCGGGTGGCGTGCGGGGGGTGCGCCGGAGAACGTGAGCGATTGCATCGAGGCGGAGAGCGTGTCGGCCGTCGACGCGCTCGGGAACGCGGGCGGCGGGAGCGCGGGCGAGGCGGCGTACGACCGCGATGGCGCGAGTGGCGCGGTGGACGCGGGCGCGTATGCGTTCTGCGCGGGCGGGGCGCCGTAGCCGGGCTGGGGCGTGCCGCCGTAACCCGAGACGGGCTGGGAGCCGGGGATCGCCCACGGGCTCCAGTCCGCGTTATGGCTGGGCGCGGGCGGCGCAGGCGAGCTGTATCCTGGCTGGTGCTGCTGGGGCGGGGGCGGGCCTGGCGTGTACGCCATCGGAAAGTTCGGAGGCGGAGGAGGCTGTGGCGACGGCCCACGCGCGTACGCCGTCTGCGCATCGAGCGTGGCGGCCATCTGCGCTTACGTCTTTCAGCATATATATTCGCATCATGGCGCCAAGCACACACGTTTGCGGGGAGGTCCGGCTGGACCTTGTGCGGCCGGGGCGCCGCGAGCGGGTTCGTATAGTGCGGGCTTGAGCCGTACGCGTACTCGTCCTCGCTCGGGTTGAAGTTCGGCGGGAGCGGCGGGATCGGCGGCGGCGGCGCGCTCGATCCCGGCGCGGGCCCGTCCATCGGGCGCGGCGGCAGCGGCGGTCGTGCGTACGACATTGGGATCGCGAAAGGCGGGGAGGAAAGTGTAACGGGATGCAGCCCGATCAGGCCGTGTACAAGAGCCAAGCGCGGTGGCTGTGCCGTCGCCGACTTGGCCGCTGCGCCCGCCGCAGAGGACAGGATTAGAGCTTTGCCCTCGCAACACACAGCATCTCATGCGGAGGCCGACGTAAGAGTGATCACAGCAAAAACGGGCCCTGCATCACGATTGGAAGAGGCATGTCATGAGCAGGGGCAGTGCATACTAGTACAGTACAGCAGACCCTAACGAGTCCGCGCTTCATAAAGGGGAAAGTGCAGTCTTGTATATACTTTTAATGGTCCAGGATGAACAGGTCGTCGTCTTCCACGCCCCCCTGCGGCTGCGCGTGCGCGAGCGGGCTGAGCGGGCCCTGCCCGAGCCCATGCCCGCCGTGCACCGGAATCGGCGGCGGCCCCCACTGGCGCCCGCCGCTCGGCATCCTTCCCGCGCTCCCGAGCCCCGGCGGCCGCGGCGGCGCGCGCGCGAACCCGCTAGCGGCACGCGCGGGGCTGCCGGCGAGCCAGTCCGTGTACCCGAGGTTGCCGGGCGAGAGCACGGGCGGCGGCGGCGGCTGCGCGTGCATGCGCGAGTATCCGGCGGCGAGGCCCTGCGGGAGGCTCTGGCCGAGCGCGTGCTCGTCCGCGAGGTACGGGTCCGCCGGGCGCACGAACCCCGCGGAGCGCGGCGGCGAGGTGGGGAGCCGCGTCGCGCTCAGGAGCTCGGGCGCGCCGAGGCTGCCCGGCGCGCCCAGCATGTGCACGTGCTGCGCGGGCGCGTGCGCCGCGGATGCGGTGCGCGGCGCGGCGTACGGGCGCCCGCCCGCGCCCGCGCCGGGCCGATACGCGGCGTGGAGGCCCGGGAGGAACGCGGCGGACGCGTTGCTGGGCGAGAGGAGCGCGCCAGGCGAGAGGCCCGCCTCGCCGCCGCCGAGCCCGGCGCTCTTGAACGAGCTCGGCGTGCCGTTCCCGAGCGCGAGCGCGAACCCGCCACCAGGCGCGCTCGGGCTCGCGGGCAGGCCGAGCCCGCCCCCGCCCCCGCCGGGCGGGCCCCAGAGCGCCTGCACGTCCCCGATGAGCGAGCTCGTCGGCATCGAGCGCGAGTACTTGTGGTGCACGTCCGGGAGCAGCGGCGCGCTGATGCCCATGCCCATCGCGGCGGCGGGGTGCCCGAGCCCGCGCATCTTCTCCTCGAGGCTCGCCATGTCGTCCATCGAGCCGGGCACGAGCTCGGCAAAGTCGTCGTCGTCGGCCGGCGGCGCGGACGGCGGCGGCGGCGGCGGCGGCGGCGCGAGCGCGCCGTACTCGCTCGCCCAGAGGCGCGTCGCGCCGAGCGAGGACGCGAGCCCCGCGCGCGCGCGGAAGTCGTTCGCGGGCGCAAGCGCGTCGATGAAGCGCGGGGGCGACGTCGCGGGCGGCGCGCCGCGCGGCGGGCTCCCGACGGGCCCAAAGTCAGGCACGCCCGCGCGCGGGACCTCGACGGTGAGCGTCGGCTCCTCGCGGTCGTCGACGATCGCGGGCGCGCTGGGCAGCGTCGCGGGCTCGCCGAGGTCGAGCGCGGTCGTCTGCACGGGCGGCGCGGGCGCCGAGGGCGAGATGGCGCTCGCGAGGCCGGGCGGCCGCTTGGGCGCGGTCGCGCCGGGCAGGAGCGGATTCTTGCTCCGGCGCGCCGCTCGGCCGCCACCGCCGCCGCCGCCCGTGGCCTGCTGCGCGGCCTTCTTGTTCCGGCGGTCCATGGCCATGCTCTGGCCGGGGAGGACGTGCGCGAGCGCGCACTTGTGCCCGAACTTGCAGTTCCCCTTGACGAACCACTGGCACACGTCCTTGCCGTCGCCCGGCTCGCGGACCGTGTGCGAGAACGGGCAGGCCCCGCCGGCCGTGCATCCGCCGACGCGGAAGAACTTGCAGGGGACGTGCGAGAGGTCCTTGGCCGCTGCAGATCGATAAGCCTACAGCGCCGGCGGACAGCACAGAGTGCACACTTACATGATGAGGTTCCACCCCCAGAGCCCGTACCACCGCCCCCTGCACCCCCGCCGCTGCCGCCGCCCGCACCCTTGGCCTTTGGCCCGCGCTCGCGCTCCCGCGGCTCGCGCTCATGATCGCGGGGCCCGTCGCCCTCACGCTTGTCGTTCCCAGCCATCGTCTGCGGTCGGGACCAACGGGGGTGGCAGACCAGCCAGAGCGCACTGACGCACGCGCGATGAAGAGAGACAGGAGAGAGAACAAGCGTGAATCGCGGCTAACTTTTCGGGCGGGGACAGGCCTCGGACCGGACGCCGACCCGGGTCCGGGCGCCACCGCAACAAGGGATTCACGTGCCAAAGATATATATCGAGACTACAAAACATTTCGAACATTGAACACACCGAAAAGCACTCGAAAGCAGCCCAAAGGTGTCTGCTGCAATGTTATTATGTCTCATGACGCTCTTTTTCCTCTGCAGCATTGTATGCGTCCCACCCAGCGTCTTTGAGCATCAGTCTTCCAGCTCAATGCATAGTTGCCGTTACTTCGCAGTGGATGGAACGTCACCTCCACCGATCGATGTGCGTGCCGGTCCGCCCACGCCTGCACATTGTCCACCGATTTCCTCAGGGCATCACAGTACAGCTCCATGGTCTCGAGTGCGGGAAGATGCGCAATCACAGGCCACTCCTGGGCGTCGAGAGCGGAAGCGGGTGGACCGTGGATACAGAGTGGCAATCGGGTGAAGAGGCAGGTAGGTGTAGATCCAAGGACGGATCTCATCATTCGGGTCACCCACAGAGGCCCGTGCCCAGGTGGTCGGACCACCACCTTGCGGATAGCTGAAGATCGCGAATGGCGGACTGTGACACCCAGCTGCATGTAGCCAGAAAGATTGCATGTAAGTGTTCATTTTGTGGAGAATCAAGGCTTGGACATTATCGTCACTCGCACCATGCCATGGATCCCCCCATGCATCCCTGTCACAGGTTATCACCAGGCTGTGGTGCGGAACGGGAAGCAACCGTGTGATAGCATGTGATAACCAAAGGTTGCAACGATTCAGCTGGAGCGTATGGAGCCGAGGCAGAGCTAAACGGTCCACTGTCATTATGGGTGGTATAGCGTGGGATACGGACGTTTGTGTGGACGGCGTCAAGTCCAAAGTGTTGAGATCGGGCATACCCTCGAACAGACGTTGCAGCCGTTGAATATACGGACGGATAGATACACCTTCAAGGTGCAGATGCCGCGTAGTGCGCAGGAATGCAAATGTGTCGGTCACTTGGCATACCCTGAGCGTACGGATGTGGAGACTTGATAGGTGATTGTAACCAGCAAAGTACGGAGGGGTGAGTACCATTGAAGCGCCGCTGGTGAGAGCTAGCGTTTTCAAGAAGGCGGCCTTGTCATTCAGGATCCCCAAATAGGGGGACTCCGAGAACCGATCGTCATCCAGTCCAAGAACAGCATTTTCGCTTCGGCACAGGAGATTACCCGCTTCTGTTGCGTCCGCCTGGCTCTTGACATCAAACCGCACACGCAGCAGGTGACCTCTCGCACGCTCAATACACAGCTCGCGCCATCTGAAAGGGTTGTCCGTATCGTAGTACGCCCAGAGCGCAGGTGCCTCCATGACGACCCGTCGGAATCGTATGCAAACCAACATCAGACGCATCCATCGCCGAGCTGTCAGGATTCGCTCTGGGTATCGAGGATCCCATGCTGGTACCTGGTCGAGCTTGAAGATGCGGACCAGGAGCTCGTCGGGCAGGCGGCCTATCGAGCTCATCGCATCTCTCTTGGTGCTCAGCGCACGATCGAACTTGGCTGTGAACACAGCAGGGACGGCTCGGGAGCTCGAGAGGTCGTGTACTTTTGCATCGAGCGAAGCGCTACTGGCGGAAATCGTGGTCGGAGGACAAGAGTAACCGGATGCACGTGACAGCGACGAATACGTCATACATGGCTCTGCGTTATGCGCCATCAACTAGCAGGCCTTAGTTTGCATTTATGATACTACGAGGCGTCCTGCCACGCCTTCGTCAGCATCTCGTTGCTCGTCCCATCCGACTCGTCCACCGCCAGGCGAGCCGCAGCGGCTCCCGCGACCGGAAGCCGAAGTGTCGCGCCTTCCACTGCACCTGACACTGGTACCCTCTCCGGCAGTAGCCCAGCCTGGAGCAGCGCACCAGCCTGGTCCCACATGATGTGCTCTGCAGTAGCCACGAATCAAGACTCCGTTGGTGACATGTGCGGCAATTGCACTCACCGTGCGCGAGCCGGTCACCCCGGACATTGACGATCGCGACCATCGGGATCGCAAGCTTCTTGTTCGTGGGCGGCACACCGGGGAGGAGCCAGTCAACGGCGGTGTCGTGCGTGACATGGAAGATGAACTCGTCGACAATGCGATCCGCACCGACCGTGCGTGAGATAAGCTCGAGCCGGGCGTCACGCGGGTTCCTATTGATCATGAGCGGCGGATGGGATGATCAGGGCACTACACGTACGAGAAGATGAAGTTGTCTCGGTAGAACGCAGTGAGGTTCTTGCGGCCGATCCCTCCTGTCATCTAGGATAGATGTCAGATCTGCTGTTTGCACACCCGTTCGCTTTTGAAGCACCGTCGGGATGTGATTGACGTATGGTTCCTCCTGAACGGCTGGATCAGTCCTCTGCTTGTCGGAAGCTGAGAGCAGTACTCACCACCATCGTGCCCATGCACTTGGCAACGCTGCGTTCCTGAATTGTGCTTAGTGGTCGTGCTATGTTGACATCGCAGCAACCAACCTCGAACTCGTACCGACAGTGCTCTTCCCAGATGCTCTCCAGGTCGAAGTACGGGCCGCCGAGGTGCGTCTTTAGAAATGCGACTGTCCGTGTGTGCGCCTGTCCGGCCGGCCCAGGCTTGTACGGCGCCAGACAAGGGTTGTAGAAGTAGGGCTCCGTGCCGGTGTAGACGTGCGTCGTGACGCTCGCTGCGTGCGAGGCCACAGAGGGCCGCGCCGAAAGGTGCAAGAGTGTCGGCATCATTACGTTCGTCGTTGATACCTCGTCGTAAGCGATCACACACGCGATCTGCGGGAACCGCACAACCAAAGCCAACACTTCCTCGAGGAGCGCCTCCGGGCCTTCGACTGTACACATCCACATTCAGCACACCCATATAAGAAAGCAGGGGCTCGTATCCACACACCCATGACTGCGATTTTGCCCTTCGGCTCCACCGACTCAAAGATCTCGAGCGTCTCTGTGCCTATCCTCAACGCCAACTCGGGGTTGCGCATGCCCGCACTGACGACCGCGAAGCCCTCCTCCGCGAGCTTCACATCTAGGCTGACGTCCGCGACGCCCATCCTGCGCCTGGCCGGCCCGCCAGGCGCAAAGATCGCGATCACGCCTGGCCCGCGCCCACGCCGTGTGCGCGGCGCGTAGAAGTCGCAGTCGTGCGTAATGTGCTCGACTGACGTTGGTACCGCTGGGAGCGGGTCTTCCGAGGGCGAGGACGCGTCGTAGTGTGTGGGCGGGGACATGTTGGTGCTGGAGGAAGCAGCAGAGTGGCCTCGGAGGTCATCGCTCCACAGATACCAGCAGCGACGAACAGAGCTCGATCAAGAGGCTAATCTCAATCGAGCATCCCTCACGAGAGTAGACTTTGCTAGCTGCAAGAGTATTGATATAGTCATGGTGGTCGAGAAGAAAGGATAGATGATTTGACAGCTGCAATTCGGATTGTGTTTTGTCAAAGCAAATGTATTGCTGAGATCTATATACAGCAGAGATTACAAGTACATCTTCCATTCAGTTTAGCGACGGGGCAAGCAAGGAAGCAGATGAGCGCGCACAGCGACAACGCAAAAAAAATCTATGAACAGGTAGAATGTGAAGCAAAAAGAACGGCAAGCATCGACGATGCAGGAAGTGGGCGACGACAGTGCAGGCAAAGCAGATTGGACAGCAAACCGGGCGGAACAGAGCGCTCAGAGTGCCTCGGGGCCCCACTCCTTGCGCTCGGTCTGCGCCTCGATGTCGGAGAGCTCGGACTTGGCGAACTCGGGGTCGGACGCCTGTGTGAACGTGTCCATCGGGACGGTGATGGTGCCCGAGCCCTTCGAGGCCGGCGTGCCGCGGCTGTCGAAGTCGGAGCGCGCGGTCGGCGCACGGAAGGCGATCGAAGACTTGGTCGCGCCGAAGCGCTCGGGGCCGACGGCGAGGAAGTTCGAGAGGCGGCGGACAGCACGCGAGGCGACGATCTACTTGAGCAGTCAGTAGATGTCACAAGGAGAGGCTGATCAAGGCACGTACGGTAGAGACGATCGCGGCAGGCACGTTGAAGATGATCGACATGATCGGGTTCAGGTTCAGGAACATGAAGATGGTCGCGAGCAGGTTGGCGACAAATGCGATCATGAAGTAGATCAACTGGAAGACTGTCAGCAAAGGTTACAGATGTGCACACGAGGAAGGCAACTTACGCCGTCGGTGAAGATCAGGCTGACGAGCTTGGAGCGCTGGCCGCGTCCGATGCCGCCGGTGATCGCGAGCTTGTAGCCGGTGAGGACCAAGATCAAGGCGTCGAAGCACATGGTGTATAGGAAGCCGGCGGCGATGGTTGAGCTCTTCGTCTGCACGATCTGACAGCCTGCACCCGGAACCCAGACGGCCTTGAGGAGCGTGCCGTCGAGGAGCAGTGCCCACTGGCCAGCCATGACGGCGACGAGCGGCCAGACGATGTACCAGCGCTGCTCCCAGACGGCCATGGTGCGCAGCGCGAGGTTGATGCTAGCGAAACCGATGGTCGCGTTGCCGACGAGCTGGTTGAAGAGATACAAAGCCTGGCAGTTGACCTGGCTGTAGAGATTGTCAGTGCAGGCACGACCAGTTGAGAAACAAAGTGACTGACGTGATGACATTGAAGGATATCACGATGCCAATCATGGCACCCAGAAGGCTGTACCGGCCCAGGAAGTAAAAGATCTAATAAAATGTCAGTTACGAGAGCGGAGCATAGCGCGAAACCAGGCACGCACGATCGGCCAACGGAACTTCTTGCGGCCAGTGATGAAGCTCCATTCGAAATCGAGCGACGTAAGGAACTCCCAGAGGTACAGGCCGCAAAGCGCGTGCATCATGTTCACGAAGATCACTGTAGAAGATATCAATTAGCTTGGGAAATATCCTCCAGCACGGGCAGAGAACGCACTCTGATCGTGCAGAAGCTCTGCGGTGCTCATCCAGTTGACCATGTTGGGCAGGTAGGTACGCGACGGTGGGTAGTGATGGAGGGAGGGAGCGGAATGTCGCGGGTGGTGGGCGGGAAGGAAGGTGAGCGGCGCTGGCTAGGCATGGCTGCAAGACACGCAGTGTTATACGGGCGGAGGCCTGCTCCGAGAAGAAGGCCGGGCGTCGGCGGAAGAGAAGCGGGGAGCGCGCAACATGATGGCACCGCGGGCCCCGACGCTTCCTCTTCCCGGCCTTCGAGCACGCAAACTCCGCTAGCCGGCCGCCACCAGCCACCGGCAGGCCCTTTGTGCGAGCATGCCGCGTGAAGCTTCATGTAGTATACACCTCAGGTTCTATCGTATGCACAGCGCACGAGGGTCACCGCGGATGCAGACCTGAGACCGCGCCCGCCCTGAACTCCACAATTCATGTGTCCAGATCTGGGCGCTTGAGGGACCCGCGTAGCCGTCGGTGTTCCTCGCTTGCTCTCTGCCGCCCTCGAGGCCTGCCACTCTCAGCCGAACGCTACCTCCATCATAGTTATGCACATGCCCCGCGGCTATAGCTGTCTCTGAGGAAGCCGACAAACATAGGCTGGCCCCGCGCGGGTCGCGGGACGCGCTTCTCCGCCTGGACCACCCTGCAACGAAATCAGCATCACTTGCCATCTCCGGCGGCAGCCCATCATTCCGCTTCATGTCGTTCCGCTCGAAGTGTTACCCGCGCTACCTGCCAAAAATCCTCGCTTGTCCTGAGAGAGGCGCCTTGGACTAGAAGCAACGACCTGCAGTGTGGTTTACTGTTCCCCGATGCGAGCGCCGTGGAGAGATGCGCGCGCAGCGGGTTGTGGGTGCGCGCCTCAACAGCGAAGCGGCGAGGTGCGCCGCCTGTGCCTCCCACGAGCCGTGGGAGGCCGCGCCCAGCGCATCTGCCAGTGTCCCGCTTTAGCGACGCCGCCTCGCAGTCCAGCAGACGAGGCGCGTGCCGAGGACGGCAGCATGCACACCATGCCGGCATACGCGCTGGTTGCCGGGCGCGACGTCCCTTTCTTCCGCGTTGGGCGGACGGTTGCTGCGGCGGCATGATCGTAATCCGCCTGGGCGGCTCGACGTCATCTCCCCAGTTTTCTGTCGCTGGGCTGGACCGCCGTCTCAGGCGCACCGCACCATTTTTACACCGTCCTGAGATAACTTTGGATGCTCGGGTGCCATGCCTCTCTCTGCTGTGAACTACACTTCTTGTGCTTGAGATTTTGCAAGTGTATACGCCGAGAACGCGCCAGGCACGGTGGCGTAGCATCGGCCGCACCTGACGTACTTGTGGTCTGCTTCCACCCTCGGGGCACGCTCTCTGAGACAGGGCGCGCGGATCCATCTGTGCGACTGAGACGGACGTCGAGGCTCCGATCGGGGGTGCCGCGGCCGAGAGTTTGGTCGGTGGCTGCGAGCAAAGGGAGGATGTCTGCCGCTTCGTGCGACCCGAGCCTGAGATGTGCATGCTTGTCTGGACGATCTCGTGACGTGCTGTTCGTCTTTGCGGGCACCAGCTGTGTACGGGGAATGTGGGTGCCTATGTTGGCCACCGATATCAGCGCTACCGACGACGTCGGCACCGGGATCTCATACTCAGTGCGGGGCCGACTTGTCGTTTCATGGTCAGAGGCTTCTAACAGCAAGATGGTTATTGACCGAGCAAGCGGATATTGAGTAGGTACCCATAGATCCAACAGCACATGCAGCCAGGCTAGCCTCATCAAGCATATGGTCGGTTCTGGTGGACGATCTTGAACCACGATCCAACATAGTACATTCTTCGAAGCAATTGTACTTCATAGAACCTGTAGCAAGCGAACATGGCTGGCATAGACTGGCAGATGAGATTGAGGAAGTGGTGTTTATTATCAGACAATCTATTCATGTGGTGGGAATGCATCTCAGCCTACTTGCGGCCGGGGACGCAATATCCGGCAGATAATTCGAAATGTTGGAGATGAAACTGCCTCCGAATAGAAGATCCAACCACCGATCGAGCAGAAGAGAAGAGAAAGAGACAACCAGGATTCTATGCATCCACGGTGCTAGATGTCCATGCTCTTCCACCATCGCCGAGCTCGCCGGTAACATGGTAGCTCGTATAGCTAAGTAAAGAAGTGACGCGCATCGAGGTCAGCCTCTTGACCAGACTTGACAGATCCGTTGAGGACGTGCATACGAGCAGTTGCGTGTCCAGGACCAGGGTGATGACGCTGAAACGTCACGCCACTGCTGCGACCGCGGGCTCGATGAGGATGGCGATGATCTTGCCTGCTGACCCCACAACTCGCCCCGGACCAGACGCGTGTGAGGATGTAGGTAGATTGTGGGGGACGATGACCTCAGGGCAGGCGTGGGCGGACCAGGCCCACGACGCGCCGATGACGGCGCGCGTGACCGCGACGAGGACGTGCAAGCACGACTGCGCGGCCGACGACAGCGGCACGACGGTGCTTACGAGACGATGTCCGCCGGGCACCCCAAACCCACCTGCAGGCTGCTGTATGTAGGCGCCTTCTCATTCAGGTGCGCTTACGTGCTTCACGACGGCCGACGCTTCTCCTTGTTTATGCAGGAGGGCCCGCCTTCTCTCATCCCGGCGGAGCAGAACGTTCTGATATGTCGTCAAATTCAACCCACGCCCTCCGCGGATCTGTCTACAGGTTTTCCGATGTGCCGCATATAGCCGATAGATGCATCCAGATTACGTGCGCAAAGCGTGAGGATCTGACCGTTTGAGACCATGGTGGGCGAAGCAGCAGTTCCTGAGTCCACCCGGGTCTCGGCATCCACCACCTGCAGCTACAGCTACCCAGGTCCGGAGCATGCTTCCCTCTGCCTCATGCATCCGCTCGGACCTCCTCCGATGCCGAGTCTGGGCTCTGTTGCTCCTAGGACCACGTTCAGCGAGCCTATGTTGAATGTTACCTGACAAGAGACCATGTTTGAGGAGGAGAGTGCAGGGCACGATCTGACCGCAATCAACGACCTGCCTGAACAGGATGAACGCGAGAGCGGAGCGCGCTCGCACACTGTTTCGGTTGATGATGCGCCGCCGTCTTCTTCTCGCACCCGGGGGCGTTGCACGCGAGGCCCACGCAGCATCCCGAGCGTTCAAGTATCCGGCGTTTTGCTTGAAGTGAGGACAAGACCCGGCAAGCCCTGGCTCGTCCGCTCCTTCTCACCGTCACCTCCTCCATCTCCGCCCACCTCACCTCCTCCGCCCGCCGCTTGACATAATGGTCGACTGGATGGCACCCGCGACTCTGGCTCAAGAAGCAGGTCAGTCGTCTTCGCATCTTCCGTGTGTCACTGCAGCAGTGCTGATGCACCATCTACAGCGGCCTTCAACTCGTTCATGCACTGCGTTGTGGGACTCTACGCGTGGGAGTACCTCACATCTCTGGGCTTCGAGTGGGACCTCCTCACTGGCAAGAAGAAGTTCCGTTGGCCGTTGGTCAGTGTTCACCAAACGTCGACCTGCTGGGCTGGTAACTGATATTTGTGGCATAGATCTTCTACTTCGCCGGCCGCTACACGCTTCTGGGTGCCTTGATTGGCATCTTGGTCGCATTGAACGTCAAATCAGAAGTCAATTGCCAGGCCTTGTACACCTACAATCAGTTCATGGGTGATGCCGCGGTCGGCTTTGCCTCCATCAACCTCGCCCTTCGCGCCATCGCCATCTACAAGTCGGACAAGCGGGTCATGGCCGTCCTTATCTTGGCTATCCTCGGACAGTATGTCACATCCGCTCTTCCTCACTACGACAGCATGCTCACAAATTCTGCTCGTGTAGCTGGGCTTGCATTTTCGGCGGTGTCTCGCTCACTGCGGTATACGTCCCTGGTGTCGGATGTTCGATCACGGACACGAACACGAGAATGATCTCAGCCGTCTTTATCTACTCGATGGGCTTCGACCTCATCATCCTAGGACTCTCCGCGGCGAAGTTGGCATTCCCCCTCCGTGGGCGCTCAGCACTCGTCCGCCTCCTCTTCGCCGACGGGTCAGTCTTCAGCATGCCACCATAGCTCGCAGCACACTGACATGCTACATACAGCTTGATCTACTTCGTCATTGCCTTCCTTGCGAACACGCTCGCAACGGTGTTCATGGTCCTCAACCTGAACCCGATCATGTCGATCATCTTCAACGTGCCGGCCTGCGTCGCATCGACGATCGTCGCGTCGCGCACTGTCCGCCGCCTGACCAACTTCGTCAACGCCGGCCCCGAGCTGTTCAACAGTAGCAGCGTCGCCGCCCCCGTCTCCGCGGGTCGTTCGCGTTCGGGCACCGGCCCGCTGTCCCCCCGCACCGGTATCACTCCTGGTGTACACGTACGGGTATGTTCTCGCTTGGAGTGTCGTGTGCTCCCGCTCATCTCGCCCTTAGATGGAGACCTTTGCCCATGCCGATGGCAGCATGGAAGCTGTGTCGCCTGTCAAGGGCCACGAGTTCATCCTCTCCGACGATGTCGAAGCCGGCGCCGAGGCCAAGTACTGAAAACCCGCAATTCCCCTGGATCTTAAGAACTCAACTGTAGACGTACTGTATATACTCCCCCACGGACTCTAATCGGAGTCTTACTCACCCTCTTTGGATCTGGTTCCTATCTTGCTCTTCCTTGCTCTCGTCTATACCTGTCGACCTGCCCTGCACTGTTGATCGTTGGTATCATCGGATCGGAAGTGTATATAGTCTACACTACTTACGCTTCATATACATTACTCTTTTACGATGACGCTCTGTATCCGCCTCTACCAGTTCTTCAGGGCAAACAAGCCTGAGATCCACCACATAGTCGACCTGCGCTGCTGTCACGTGCTCCCAACCACACTTGACTTCCATCCACGATGTCCGGCGATGCGGTACAAACGACGGCTGAGGAAAAAGCCGACGATCTATCAGGCTCTGTCATATTCGCCCCGATATCGGGCAGTACCGATGCAGAGATGGCTCTCTTCGCGAGCGAGTGGAATGCACAGTCGATGATATGGCGGCTGCCGGACGAGATCCTCGCCCGCATTTTCCACCTCGCCCAGTCGACTACGGATATCGACCACGTCCGTGTTACTAAGCCTAACAGGAAATGGGAGCGGCTCGTCTCCTCATGCAAACGCTTCCGCAGCGTGGCCCTGGCCGCACCCGAGTTGTGGACGTATCAGAGCTGGCGCTACTCGCTTCGGAAGAGCTTGGTATACTGCGAGCGCGCGGGGGCTCGTCCACTGCAGATGGAATGGAGGTCAAGCAGCAGCAAGTGCACGGTCCAGAGAGCATCGCTACTACTCTCTCGAAGTCAGGATGCTGTCCTCAGATTTCACGCCAGCGCCGGTCTACTAGATGGTCAGGCAGACTCCCTAAGAAGCTTGATCCTGCAAGGTTACTCGTGCACTCTCGTGCCTCCCCTGATGGATGGATTCACATTTTTGGTTCATCTGGACATCGAGATGGAGCTTCTGGTGGATGACGCATTTGCCTTCCCCCATACGATACGATGGCTGCGGCTCGCCAGGTGCCGGAACATCTCCCCAGATACAGAGCGACTGCGCCGTCAATTTGTAGGCATGCCTGATCTGGAGTATCTCGAGATCAAAACGCCTAGAATGCAACCCGACGAGAAGGGAGTGGCACCACCAGGCGCGCACACCCCGTCGAAGAATATGCTCGACCGCCTCAACGTCCCTAATCTGCGGTCAGTCTTGTTGTATGGCTGCGATATCGTGTTAGTGCACCATCTCACGCAGCTGCTTCCCATTCCCCATCGTGCCCTGAGGATCACCTATCCTCCCAATTCGGGGCGTTGGACATGGCAAGCCCAGGCCGTCCAGCGGCGTGTTTCGCACGACCTGCAAGACTACATTCGAGCGTTCTGGCTGCACGTGTCCGGGTCACCAGAGCTACCACCTATGGACACAAACCCTTTTCCAGAGTGGATGATCGTCCATTGGGGTACCCAACAGGACGGCGGCCACAAGCCTTATCTTGACATCGGATTTCCACTCGACTCGATTGAAGTCAACAATGGGCAGCCATGTGTGCGGCGGTTTCTGAACATGTGCAACGGATGAGCTTCTCCGAGTCACAATGATGTGTGCTCCGACTCCGTTGTGTAACCAGTATATGCATCGTTTGAGCTGCTGGATCTGTTCGAGCGCAAGGGAGATCGTGTGCTTTTCGCCTCTCCCGCCGGAGCATATGCAGGTGCGTCTGACGAGACATGCGTGTTGGACAGACTTGCCGTTCGGGCTGGCATGTCGTTGCTGAGCACGAGAACCCATCCCACAGGTTCAGTAAACATCGAGCACCCCTGGCAGCGCTCACATCCGCGGGTCAAGGCATCACGGCGCCGTCGGCCACTGGTCACACAACGACATGCTCAGACTCACGCACTCCTAGGACTGATCTTCGTCCATCGCATCGAGGATGCTCAGACTCACGCGTTTCGACGTCCATCGCATCGTATACACAGATCAAAAGGGGTGACATTCGCATTGTTCGGCTCAGCCGAGGCACATCTTCGCGAGCTGGATGACGACGCAGATGAGGATAGTCAGGCCCGCGAGCCCGCCCGCGACGAAGCCGATGACGACGATCGCGAACGGGTGCTCGGCCTGCAGCTGCGCGGCCGTCAGCGGCGTCGCGGAGGCGGACGCGGCGACATCGGCGCGCGCCGCGATCCTACGGGCGGGGCGTTAGTGGACTCGAGAAGCTCGGCGGGTGTGGGTGTATCACTCAGGCTCGGAGTATGCGAGCGCGACCGTCGGCGCGCGGATCTCGAGGGCTGCGAGCGCCTCGGAGTTTGCGTTCGCGCTGCCCGATCATCAGTATGCGTCACATATCGGAGTCGGATAGGATGCTCACTTGGCTGCGACACGCGCCACAGGCAGGGCGTTCACCAGCGCGATGCAGAGCAGGAACAGGAGTGCGCAGACGCGGAAGTTCATGGCGTGGCTGGCTAGCGAGTCACGGGCGAAAGGTGAAAAGGGGGGTGAAAAACGGGGAAAAGACCGAGGGGGGCGGCGGGAGGACGAGGTGAGCGCAGCTGAGGGTGCAGGGACAGCCGGCGCTGCTATTTGTAGCGGCGCATGGCGATGCGGTAAACGCGAACCGCCCCACCATCACGCCCGTCGTTAGAGACTCCCCGATGCGACAGCGCGTTGGTCGGGCTGTTCCATGACGGAATGGCGCAGATTTCTGAAGATAAGATTAGCACGGCGAGCTCGGTCAGGCTAGTTAGTGCAACAGTGAGGAAGACGAAGAGCCAGTCGAGCCGGAGGAAAGCACAAGGCGCGGTGTGCGTGGTGATCGCTCCGGAGACGCCGGGCCGATGCTTCCTGGATTTATGAGATCTGCGCGATGGGAGTTGCGACCTGCGCCGACATCATGCTGTCTCACGGCCACAGCAAAATAGGTTTCGTGCGTTGATGACAGTCACGGTGCTATAGCGAGCCATAGACACCCTCCATCGTCTGCACAAGTGTTTGATCCGGGATGAAGCGCGCCGACTCCGGGCCCGACACTGCATCCCTTCCTCCGAATCCTCGTCGACCATGCTGGCGCTGCTGCCCCGCCGTGCCCCCCGCCTACGCCTGCGCGCGTCCCGCGCGCTGAGCACGCCAGCGCGCAACCCAGACGGGCTCGATGTCCTCTTCTTCGGCCGCGACGCCTTCTCGTGCGCTGTATTTCAGCAGCTGCACGCCGCGCCGGGTGCGTGAAGCGTTGCGCGGGCCGGGCGGACGTGACGTGTGTGTTCATGGGCCTAGCAAGACGTGCTCCGGAGCGTGCAGATTGCGACGACGCCGGACGAGCGCATACGGCGGCGCGACGCCGGCGGCAAGATGTCCGTGTGTACGTGCGCGTTTTGTGTGTGTTGCGGACGAGCGCTGAGCGCGCGCCAGCACCGCTCAAGGAGCTCGGGCACTCGCTCGGGTACGCCGTGCACGAGATACCCGAGAAGCTGCGGCACTGGGAGGTCTTTGTTCCCTCCTCCCTCGCCCACCCGCCCGCTGACCAGCCGGCAGCCCCCCGCCCCCTTCACGGCGCCCTCGCCCTCGCGCATCCTCGTGACCGCGTCCTTCGGGCGCATCCTCCCCGGCGCGCTCCTACAGCGCTTCGCGCCCGGCGCTGCGCTGAACGTGCACCCGTCGCTGCTCCCCTCCTTCCGCGGGCCGGCGCCGATCCAGCGCGCGCTCATCGCCGGCGCGCGCACGACGGGCGTGTGCGTGATTGGGATGACCGAGGTCCGGCGCGGCGCGGGCGCCGTCGACACGGGCGACGTGTGGGCGCGCGCGGAGGTCGACATCGGCGAGGGCGCGACGTTCGCGCCGACCCGCGACGAGCTGGCCGTAAGAGGGGGCGCGCTGCTGCTCGACGTGCTCCGCGCCAAGCTGCGCGGGGACGCGCGCGCGGTGCCGCAGGACGACGCGGCCGGCGCGCCGTACGCGCCGTTCATCACACACGCAGACTCCGTCGCGCGCTGGGCGCAGCAGTCCGCGCAGGAGCTCGTGTGGACGCACAACGCGATCGGCGAGCAGCGCCCGCTGTGCACGCTCCTCCCGGATGGGTTGACGGCCGTGCAGCTGCACGAGCCCGCGGTCGTCCCGCCGCAGGACGACGTGTTCGCGCATGTGAGCGTGCCTGGGACCGCGTTCTTCCACAAGCCGGCGGACGCGCTGCTCGTGCGCTGTGCGGGCGGGACGCTCCTTGCCGTGCGCGCGCTCAAGACGCAGGGCGCGCGCCTCGTCCCTGCGAAGGCGTTTTGGAATGGCGTGCGCCCGGCGTGGTTGGGCTCGGTCGAGGGCCGTGACGGGCGTGCGTGGAAGGTCGTGCGGTTTGGAGAGCCGGCAGCTTGAAGGTACACTATATATGCACTCTGACGATGCACTACGAT
The DNA here is from genome assembly GCA_002233555.1 of Limonomyces culmigenus. Classification (NCBI taxonomy): domain Eukaryota; kingdom Fungi; phylum Basidiomycota; class Agaricomycetes; order Corticiales; family Corticiaceae; genus Limonomyces; species Limonomyces culmigenus. The sequence continues at coordinate 75,283 of LCTX01000485.1, read as the reverse complement.
GTAGCGTGCTCATGCTCTTGGCATGTTTTTTTTAAATATGTGATAAAAATGTGCCTTCTTTCCTCCGCGGCGAAAAACTATGTGGCGGGCATAATTTATCAGGAGAAGCGGCGCAATGCGCCGGGGCCTATGTCGCGCGGCGGAGATGGTCTGGGCCGGGCCGTACAGCACCGCCGCATACATCCTGCCCGCGCTTGCCCACTGTGTGCGCCGACGGGGCTGACGGCGGCGGCGGCGGCGGCTGGCACGTGTGGCGGGGCGGGCGGAGGGCGGGCGGGTTCAAACTCCGCCGGGCGCTCGCTACGACCGCGACCCTCGCGATGGCTGCCGCCGCCCAGCTCAAGCCGCTGCTCGCCGAGCTCCGCCGGCGGTCCGTCGACGTCGGCGGCCTCGCGCTCTCGCTTGCCGCGAACAACGACACGCACTCGGGCGCGGGATGGGGCGGCTGGAACACCGCCGCCGACGACGAGCGAGACGCCGATGCCGAGGTCGACGACGAGCGCGTGCAGTCAGTCGTTGTTTTGGATGCATGCGCACGATGATTATTGAGGGAGGATCAGATATGCAGAGCTGCTGAGCGACATGTACACCTCGACCCAGACCGCGGTGAATTATCACCTGCTCGAGCACCTGTTAGTGATGCAACCATGTATGCCCCCTTCATCCGCCGCTCACGCACACACACACAGCCCGCTCGCGGACGGATCGGCAGAGACGCGCGGGGAGCTGATCGACTCGCTCGACACCTGGCACTTTGAGCCGCACAAGCTGCCCGAGGGCGCCGTGCTCACGTGCACCATCCTCCTCTTCGAGGCCCTCCTCCGCACCGAGCGCATGGCCGAGGACGTCGGCTTCTCTGTCGGTGAGTTTCTTTGTTTGTCCCCTCAGTCAGCGTGAGATCTCATACCGTCGCAGAGCAACTCGCGCCGTTCCTCCGGCACCTCCGCGGGATCTACCGCCAGGAGAACTCGTACCACAACTTCCAGCACGCGCTCGACGTCCTCCAGGCCACGCACATGTTCCTCTCCGCCGCGGGCGTCGTCCCGCCCGTCAGCATCCTCGCGCACGCGGACGGCCGGACCTGGGTCCCGGACCGCACGCGCGCGAGCCCGCTCGTCGCCTGCCTGAGCAACTCGGACCTCTTCGCGCTCTACGTCGCCGCGATCGGGCACGACGTCGGGCACCCCGGCTTCAGCAACGTGTTCATGGTAAGCCAGCCGCTCCTTGCTTCGGGCGCGCTCCCGACTGATCATGCCTCCAGAAAAACGCAAAGACGCCGCTGAGCGCCGTCTACAACGACCAGTCCGCGCTCGAGCAGATGCACTGCGCGCTCCTGCTGCGCGTGATGCGCGCGCACGGGCTCGGCCGGCTGCTCGACGCGCCACACAGCGGGCCGCTGTTCCGGAGCCTGCTGCTCAAGACAGTGCTCGCGACGGACATGTCCGTGCACGCGCAGTTCATGGCCGACTTCGACGCGTACCTCGCCGCGGGCGCGCCCGCACCCGCGCTCCAGCGCCAGAAGCTGCTCGTGTGCCAGGCGCTGATCAAGTGCGCGGACATCAGCAACCCGTGCCGGCCGCGCGGCGTCGCGCGGCACTGGGCGCACGCGCTCATGTCCGAGTGGACCGCGCAGGCCGCGCTAGAGCGCGCGCTCCGGCTGCCGGCCACGGTGAACCCGAGCGCGGAGCCGCTCGCCGAGGCCAAGTCCCAGGTGTTCTTCATCGGCACGTTCGCGGGCCCGCTCTTCGCGCTCACCGCGCGCGGGATCCCCGAGCTCGCGCCGTACGCGAAGGAGGGCGCGAGCAACCTCGAGTGGTGGGCGGCCCGCCGCGACCGCCTCGTCGACGGCGCCGCGCCCGACACGCCCCCGGCTGCCACCGCATCGCGCACCGCCGCTACAACGTCGCGCGCCCGGGAGCGCAGCGCGAGCGACAGCGACGAGGACGATATGGCGCCGCGCGCCTTCTCGACCGCGTTCCCGCTCACGCTCCCGCCGCTGCTGCGCGCGTCCGAGCCGAACACGCCGCTGCCGAGCTCGCCCGTACCGGACTCCGCGTCGCCGCGCACGCCCACGTTCGGCGCGGTCTTCGACGACGTGCCGCCTTCCCCGCGCATGCCGGGCGCGTGGGCGCGCACGCCGCCCGCGCCGCTCGCGCGCGCGCTCTCGTCGCCGCCGCCCTCGCCGCCCTCGCCGCGCACGGGGCTAGGCCTAGGCCGCCTGCACATCAGCACGACGTTCCCGCCGACGGCGGGGCCCCTGCCGACGCCGCCGCCGGACGGCCCGCCGGGGCTCGCGCACCACGCGCGCGCGCCGAGCAGCAGCGCGAGCAGCGTGCTGAGCGGGACGACCGCCGCGAGCGCGGGCGACCCCGCGATCCGCGCGGCGTGGCGCGCGGGCGCGCTCCGCAAGAAGAGCAGCCAGCACCTCCACCAGCACCGCGCCTCGTGGCAGGGCGCGCCGCCGCCGCTCCCGCCGATGCCGTTTGGCGCGTCTGGGGCGACGAGCCCCGTCGTGCGCACGTTTGGCGCGACATGATGCATGAGACTGGGGAGACTATCTATTGCCTGCTGTATTTCTACTTTCGCCTTCGCGCTCTTGCCAGCCGTCAAGACACTGAGTTCCTGATGTAGTCGTAGTACCTAGACGTCGATGGATCGGTCGATCATCGCTGCTGTGCGTGGGGGGCTCGGGTGAGCGCAACTGTTTCGGAAGGATGGGGCACGCGCAGTCAGCCGAGACGTCCGTAGAGGGGCCCACGCACGGAGTGGCGTCGAGCTGCCCGATGGGGACAACGCGTTCGAGATCGTCACTCTCGCACTCACGTCCACGCATCCCGCTCGGACTCTCGGAGGTTTCGCGCCCACGAGCACCACTCAGCAAACTGATTTCTCGCGTGACGTAAACACTACATGCGCCACGCTTCCCCTCTCCCTCTCTCTCTGACCACGAGAGGGGCCGCTGGCTAGATCTCAGTTCCGCAAGAGTTCGCGCAACGCTTTCAACGCCTCGATGTCTGCTTGGGACTTGAAAACTGACATCTCCAGTGCCCCTGCACGGGCTTGGGGGTCTGGCAGCAGGGCACGGGCTACCCATGGGAGGAGCTCAGATGACTGTCCTAGACTCATCCGCGTCTGCGCTGTTCAGAGGTCTAATCCAGCTCAGTGACAAGCACACTGCTCACCTGAAGTACACCGCACATCTCGTCCACCGTCTTGGCACCGGCGAAGACCTCCTCATACTCTGCTCGTTGCTCCAAATGGGTCTCCCGCTCCTTCAGTAGATCCTGTCCACTGAGCATGTACACAATCAGCAACCCCGCCGCAAAGATATCGACCTTGGTCGAGTAGTGGCTGTAGCCGCTCTGGGAGAGGAGCTCCGCTATACAGGCTTCAGACGCGGGGTCCCCTTTGAGGATCAGACGCACTCACGGGCCCGGATCTTCTGCTCGCCCACTTCCGCACCATTCGGCTCCGTCTGGAGTATGCGTTTTGCGCACCCGAAGTCACATATGTATACTCTGGCAGGCCTGCCATCCAGAGACGGCTGCACCAAGATGTTGTCAGATTTGATGTCCCTGTGCGCGATCGATCGAGGCATCTCATGCAGATAGGCTAAAGCAGAGAAGATCTGAGAAGAGTATTCCAGGGCATCCGCGTCCGAAAGAGGCAGAGACGATTGCGTCAGCGTGAGGGGGACATATGGCGTGAGAAGTAGGTTCAGATGGGCGGTGTCCTCGCCCTGGGGCGCCGGCTCGTACCACGAGTAGACGACGCGGACGATGCTCTCGTGTTGCACATCGCGATGCACTTCGAGCTCGCGATGCTGTTCGTGCCGTTCAGCACAGACTGTGCTCTGGGCAACGCGCTCGTACCTTGTACGCCTTGGCTTGTCTCGCCCGCTTCCATACCAAGGGCTCCTGGCCGAGCTTGACCAGCTTGACAGTGCTCCACCCTCCGGTGGTAATCTGGGATTCCACGCACAGATCCAGGGTTTGCGTGGTGCCGGCCGCATCGTTGGCAAGTGCTTCCACACGCACATGCTCTGAAGTTTCCATGACGAGACGATTGGGGGACCGGGGGGTAGAGGACAAGGCACGCTTTAGCGCTTGTACAGCATCGCTGCCGGCGCCTGTGGCGGGCCGCTCACAACAAGGAGGGGGACAAAAGGGCTATGTGAAATTATACAATACAGTGACAACAGTACAACAGATACAAGTACAAGATACAGCTGTTCCTGACGTTCATGAATTGTACAACAGCTCCCTCGCACGCCGCGCCATTTCAAACGAGTACGCTGTTACGCCGTCCAACACGAAAGAGCCGATTGACGGTAGGCGGAACGGCGCGGCTGGAGAGTGCACGAGTTGTCCATAGTTCGAGGGCGGCTCCTCTTCCGTAAACACCGATGTGGAGATCCGAGACCCAACAGCACTGCTGCTTGCCGAGCTGGGAGTGACCGAGAGATGGCGAGGAAAGGGGCTAGACATCTGGACATCGTAGGATATTGCACCCATCCATGGAGGAACGGTCAACCAAGAGGAAGAGGCTGACGCCTGGACTGGTCCCACAGCGCTGGCCTGCAGCAGTGATTCGGATCGTTGCCTGTCCATGCGTGGCGGGGAATGCGTTGAGGGAAGGGGGTAAGGCCCATGCTCCTCGCGTTTGATTATGCGGGCGCATCGTGATATGCGAGCCACCTTGCATCTCGAGGGCTTCTTCTTATCCAAGTCCGGGTGCGCGAGTGCCCTGTGCCGACGCAGCTCCGGAGCCTTGACGTACGTGACTGCACATCCAGGTACATCACACGTGCGTCGGACGTCGGCAGTGGTTGCGCTGATGCTGAGTCAGGAACATTGTTAAATGATGACAGGGAAGAAGACAAACTGGTCTGACATGTGCTGCAGGAGATTGGACTTCTGCACATATGTGGTGCCACAGCAAGTGATGCCACTGTGAGGCGAGGTCAGCACGAGTTGAACCTGAGGCGTGCAAATTTTGCGTACAAGTTAGGGAGGTGCTTGGGGTAGTGGCGCCGATAGCCAAACTTGTCCGCAAACTTGGAGCGACACGAAGGATATGGACATCCGTATGGCTTGCCTGGCTTGCCAGTCTGTACAAGCCATTTGGTGAGCGTGGAAGCGACTCATCAAAACGAGTACACTCACCTCAATATGGCAGGGAATCGCAGTGCTGTTCGGTTGTTGGCTGACGTTGTCAAGGTGTGATTGCAAGAGGACACGCAGCAGAGCAAGCATGCTCTCGTCGGCCAGGTCCATGAACCACTGCGGAGCCAGATCATCGATAATGTGGGCCTTCCCACATCCACAGTGCGAGGGGTGAGTGTCGACCGGAGTGAGATGGGCCATCGGGAGTTGGGGAAGTGACGATGCCGGAAAGTCAAGCCACGAGTTTATAAGGCCGGAGGGTTGAGAAGGCGGTGTAAGGAGACCCTGGTTTATTTGAAGGCGCCCAGACTCTGTTGCGAGAAGCTGCGCACGAGGTACCGAAACGGGCGAATTCCTTGTACTCGTGGCTCTCGGAAGATTCTGTCGCAAGATGAGGCGCAGTCACGTCAATATCATGGAGCAGGTGCGGCTTCGATCGGGCTCGACGAATCCGTCCAGAGCCCAGTTTCGAACGGCGCTTAGGAAGCGTGTACAGATCAAGATCGGGCAAGAGAGGGTCTTGTTCCTTGGTCCCAAATGGATCAGCCCTGGCTTGGCCTTGTCTTCACGCCTGCTTAGCTCACGATGCATTGCTCTCTCCACGATGCTTTGAGGTGCCTCTCGACGGCAGGACCTGTGGACAGTTATGACTGCACTTTGTTTTCTGTCATCAAATCCTTGACGTGCCTGGCTGGGCGTTATCTCGCCTTGCAGCATGTCCTGCTGTGCCTTCTCCAAATTATCCCCACTTTTCCGATCCATCCCATTCTTAGCGACGCGCTCCCTTGTGCAGAGAGTTCATGTTGTCGCACAGGTACAGCGCCCATCACCAGTAACTTGGTCGAGGGGTCTGGCTTGCCTCTGCGCCTCTGATTGGTCCTGACTGAAAGAAGGTTGGTACTGTGCGGTGCTTGTTCAGCGGCTCGATCTTGAACCTTGGTCCACTACCCATACGAGGTGCCATGCGCCCAGCTGTGTTTCATCTACGCTCTGCCGAAGATGGCTACAGTCAGAAGGCGCCCACTATCCAGGCCAGGAAGCTCACCTATCATTTATTGTTTCCTCCCAACTTCATTCCACGCATACTCATCATCTTGCGACGTGTACAGTAGGAAGGGTTCCGTCGATGCATCAAAGACAATTGGAAGTTCCTTCGTGGCGGTGGATACAGCGTCTTGTACAAAGGTGGCGCTCAAAGGTTGTAGGCACAATCGAGGATCGAATTGCAGATGCCCAGGTGACTGGCCCAGCACGCAACATGGAGGCGGGCTCAGGCTTGGGCGTCGCTATAGCTCAACGAATCGGTGTTGCTCAACACCCAGAAGACTGAACATGAGCGCGTGAAGCAAGGGAGCGCTTGCGCAGGTTACTCGAGTCCGCTTGGTGGAGGATATGTATCATACATCTATCCAGCGTCCTATCCACAGGCGACAGTTCCGCTTCCTCTCTGTCAGGGCCGTACTATCTAGCATCTCACCACTCCACACGACACCCATCGCTCCCGCCCATATGTCGGAGTCCTGCACCTCATCCATCTCCAGCCCAACATCCCGAGCCGCGCGCACCCAGTCGTCACATACCGCTGCCGCCGTATACTTCCCCGCGCCAACGTACGCCCGAGCGGAAGAATCGTGGGCGAGGAGCGCTTGAAGCGATGAAAGAAGCGCGGAATGGGAGGTGTGAAAGTGCAGAAGATCTGAGAGGATAACAACATTGTAGCCTGTCGTGCCACTAGGCAGAAGGGATCTGCTAGCTTTGAGCAACGGTTCCTGTCCGTGGATAGGGAGATACGTACATCAGGTCCTTCGCGTCCGCACCCCACTCGTAGCCAACGGGTCGCACTTCGACCCCGCTGCCCACGAGCGCCTCGTTTGTCTGCACATTGCGCGTGACATTGCCCATGATACCCTCGTCCGGATAATCCGTCACGACAACGAGCCGCGGTGTGCGAAGATGTGCGGCAAGCAATGAGGGTAAGGCTGCGCCGGCGCCGAGCTCGAGTACCGTCGCGCCTGCGAGCGGGAGCAGCCCGCGTTCGACACGTTCTGCAAGCACCAACGCAGGATTGAAGAGATGGTCTGCGAGCAGTGTGTTCGCCTTCAAGACTCATGATTATCGTTGTGTGACATTAGTTTGAATATGATGACGTACCTTGCCCTCCTGCGTTGCGATCGGTTGAAGCTCTTCACATGGACGGCAGGGCATCGAAATCTACCTTGGCGGCAACACGAAGGGCAAGCGGGCCATAACGAACAACGCCTTCTTCAGTTGGATCGGTACGTGTGCTATCAGGATCAAAAGGGAAGGCGTCATTCAATATGTCCTCGACGTCCATGGTGGGAGAGGAAAAGAGAGACGTGGGTGGCGCATCTGTCTTTTCTTCTCTACATACTCCTTCCCGTTGTGATATGCTAATGATGCTTTGCTTCCACCTCAGGGATCAAAGAATGATTCGAAATAGTAGGTATTCACCAAAGATCTATTCTGCCCCCTCAATTCGCCAAACCTTGATCACACCCGCACGATCACCGCTGATGAGTCCACCCCGGAAGGGAGTGTCAATGCTCGCAAGCGCGCAGACCGTGTCTGCGTGCGCACGCAACAACAGTTGCTGAGAGCTATCAACAAGCGCACGGCGTGCCGTCGGCCGATTCGCTGCGCTGTTTGCCGAGCGAGGTGGCCACGCCTCCGTCTGCAGTGCGAATGCGCCTTCGTTCCTGATTGACCAGTCAGCCTAGTCTTCACCATGAAAGGAATGAGATATGTTTACGATGATGCGTAAATCGGCCGCTCGTCATTCCCATCTGCAACCGGAGTACTCAGCAAAGTGCTCGAGTCAGTCTTGGCCAAGTCCCAGAAGCGGATTCGTCTGTCCTCCGAGCCAGTGATCATGAATCCACGGCGGCGCGGGGCTGCGACACCCTCAACAGCAAGGTCGACGACCACCTCACCACGATGTCCTGCGCCACCGAGGTCTGCACCGAGTAACAGTGTGCGAACCTCTGCGGATGGCGGCGCCGGTGTGCTCCCTGCGTTAGATGGACGAACGTAGGCGTCAACGCTTGCCTGCCGAGCCTTTACGAGGGCAGCGATTGCTGCCGCTGGTGTGATATCGTCCGCATTGGGTGCCGGTGCTTCCGAGCCGGTAACCCGGCCAGACGCAGACGCTCCCGGCTGCAAAGAGACGAAGCGCTCGACGAGGGTGCCTCGCTCAATATCCCAAACCTCCGCTTGTGTGCTAATGCCGTCGGACGTGTCTTGCCCGCTACGTGTGCTGCTTGCATCCGCGCGTGACTGCAGCGCAACCACCACATGCCGGGACTTGCCATGCGTAGGATGGAGGGCCATATCGACAACACCAACGTGATCGCCGGCGGCATTGGCTCCAAGGCCGACTTGCCAGACACGGACACGTAGTCCAAAGCGTAGGTCCCAGAGAGCGAGGAATCCAGCGGCCGTTCCAACAAGCACCCACCCCCGCTTCTTATCAAGGAGGAGCGACGTAATCGGACCGAGGTGGCGAGGATTCTCTAGAGTCTGAAGGACCCGCATGGTCCGGAGTTCGAGCAGACATATGAGGCCGCGTGTCGTGCCGTACACGAGAGTTGAAGTGGTGTCTAGAAGAGACAACAATGGTTAGATAGATAGCCGAGGAGAGCTGATCAAGGCTCTGACCAGTGCTGTAGTGGGTCATGCAGGCAATGTACTCTCCAGCATGCCCTACCCGGTGTTCGCGCACGACTTGCAGCTTCTGATACTTGGGCAATGCAGCACCGTGTATCACATGGACCCGAACGATGTGTAGACTTCCGTCTTTAGCCGCACTAGCAAAACAATGCACACCCTCAATAATGCAAAGAGCGGTGATAGGTGAATGGTGCTGGTTGTAGGTGTGGCGAGGTTTTGCGCTGACATTCCGCTCGAGCCGAGCCGAGTCCCACACCTTGACAGTACCATCAATCGATCCCGATACGAAGAACGTATGATCAGGAGCTACGACGAGGCCCACGATGGCGTCCGAGTGCGAAACAAGATGTGCGACTAGCGTTGCCTCAGGTCGACGAGCTGTCCCGTCTCTTGCAATCAAAGTATTCCGGCTTGTTGTCCGCCGGCGAAGCGGTCCGTCATGAACTGTTGGCCCAAAGTCCGTTTGGAGCTCCTTCGTGTTGTTCATGTAGAGATGTTCCAAGACGTATGATATGCCCTGCTCTTGGCCATCTGCGGTCCGGTGAGCGATGGGTTGAAACGATGAGAAAGTTCTGCTCACCATATGTGGAAACTGGCAACAGCGTCAGATCACGGGGTCGAGAGAGATGCGGAGAAGTCAGGCCAGATGCCCGCTCAGGCGAGTTCTCCGAGCGTATCGTTCCAGCTTGCTCGAACAAGCCAATTGCATTTGTCTTAAAGGACCCAACCGCGGGAGCCGCCTTGCTGACTTCGCCTGCCCCAGCCTGGAGTCGATGCATAGCACGGAAGGCAGAAGAGTTTGCTGTCGACACAACAGAGTCCGTGGGACTACCCGGTCTTTCGAATGGCGGCGTGAAGTCGGGTACGTCTGTGATTTGCAACAAGACGGAAGATGGAGCAGCTGAGGTTGTGGACGCGTGTCGTGGTAGAGGGGACTTTGGAGAGGCGCTCAGGGTGGTTGCGGAACCGTTGATAGTCGCCAATCGACGCCGAAGGTCTTCGAACGGTGCGCCACTCCCTTGATCCACACTGTTCCGCCGACTGACCAACCGAGGTGAAGTCGGCAAACTCACTCCAGTGATGTCAGATATCCGACGATGAGCAATGGCAGCCCGAGGCGACCGTGACTCCATGCGGCTCTTGAGGAACACTGTCTGTGGCATAACCTTGAGCTTCTGAAGTTCGACATCGCCGGTGGTTTTGAGACTCTCAGCATCCGCCTCTGTGCGTAGCCGGGATGGGAAACTATGAGGTTTACATGAGACCCCAGTCGTCAGATAGCAATCGAAGAGGAACCGTTACCTAGAGATTGCCATCGCAAGTTTGGCGATGTAGTCTCGCAGGGCAATCAGCTTCGTTTCATCTCCGGATACTAACCCCAGTTGCCGCAGCCTGGCCAGGTTTGCCTCATCCCTGAGCGATAGACCTCATGAGCTAAGTGGAGAGGTTGAATAAAGGTTACTGACTCCTCCGACTTGGCTGGACGAGATCCCGGAACAATCGCCTTCCGACTGGCCATCATACTCTCCTTCGTCGTTTCAACCTTGGCAGGTCGTCGCTGCCCTGTCCAAAAAGGGGAGTTCTCCGTCCTCATGGCCCATTGAACCGCAGCGTCGAAGACTTGACGAGACAACTGTGGAGATATTAGCTCATAAGCTCAGTGGTCACTGCTGGAACGTACCGGTGCCTTCAGAGCTAGAAGGAGTGTTGGCTCGTCAACGACATGTATGTCCGCTTTGATGAAGTGCCGAAGTGATGGATATAAGATGCACCAGACATCCGTTGATGGCAAATGTTTTGCAGCAGCTGTCACGAAGGCAGCCGCACCTGCATCACAATCAACACGCTGATACCAAGTCGGCAAGCATTCCCATACCCTGTCGTATCCAGATGTTCGGGTGATACAGGAAATTGAGAGTAGCGCCCATGAGCTCCCACACACGCATCTTCTGGAAGAGGCCCAATTCGCAGAGACTTGTCAACGACGCCAACACTTGAGCAACCACTGTCTCTTCCACATCTGAGCACGTACTTCGTCAGTCACGCCCACTTATCCCTAGACAGCCATGATGATTCACCTGATAAGGCTTGAACCATCAGGGGTAAGATGTACTCTTCCAGACTCCGTCCACCCGCACATGCCGCTACGTCAACAATGCTCTCGAAGAAGGCGAGACGAAGAAGCCAGTCACGATCGTTGAGATATGTGATCATATGGCTCAAGAGGACGTCGTTCGTGCTCTGCGCCCCAAGGAATATGCATAGCGAGGAAATGTTGTGAAGCACAGCACGTTTGACGGCACTTGATGGATCCATGAGAAGGGCTGCGAGGTGATCCTGGACCTGGTTCTGAAGCTCCACCAGTGCAGACTCATACGAAACCTGAAAGTAAGGTCAGGTCAGTGTTGACTCATCACGCTCGCAGAATGGCATTACATACTTCATAGCGGGCTTCGTCAATTTCTTGCACATCCGAGGGTCGCTGGAAAGTTCCATGTGCCCGAAGAGCCTGTCCCATCTCCAGGTAGCGGAGGGCTGTGTCGGCCAAAGGTACGATGCACTGAGCGTACATGCATCGTACGAGCTCCTCGGAGTCCCGAATGAGATGAGCCACGTTCGGTAGAACATACTCAGGAAACAGAGCAGCATTGAATGGAGTCACAGCTGAGACAAGCATTGTCTGTAAATTATCAGATCATGCAGTACAGTGACGCCGATGCCGCTCACAATTTGTATCATGCTCCGCAGTGCAGCAGCTCGAACATTGGTGGATTCATCGTGAAGGAAATCTACCACATAGGGCAGCATCCGATCCAACTTTGCCTCATCTGTGAGGTGCGGGCATAGGGCAAGGAATAGATCCAGCGCCTTCAGTCTTGAGCTGGGTAACCTGCACGACCTGATATTGGCGCAGATGAGAGAGAGGATAATCAGTGCCGGACCGTCTGTGTGGGTAGCTCATCAAATAAAGTCTATGGTTCGTAGCTGACTGTCCTACCTTCTTCGGCTGCAAACCGACCGCTTGAATTAGGAAGAAGTCGCTTGTCTCTATTGGGAATGTTGAGTTCCACGGGGAAGAGATTCTGCGGGAGCGTGAGCTGAGATGACTGTATCTAGAAGACGTCGGCTAACTGAGTAAGAGGTCGGTGGACTCCATCCAACCTTGGTGCCACCTTGCTGTTCAGACGCCTCGGGCGTCAGGTAAACCTCCACTCCGTCGAATTCAGACCAAACTCGGTCAATTCGGTTGTCCGAATCGCTGGGCAGCGCAACTGAGGTTCCGTCTTGAGGAAGTGATGATGGCGTTGGGGTCTTTGTCGCAGGAGTGAGAGTTGCGGCTGCCACTGGAGGGGCCACAAAGGGCGACGACGACGGGAGCTCGTTGACGGATGCTGCGTAGTTATGCAAGAAGGAGTAGAATGACTCGGGGAAAACTGTTCCTCTTGAAGTGTGTAATAGTACGTCGAACGTCGGCCGTGCTGCAGGGTCAAGAGCGATCATCTTCTTGATCAGATTCTACTATGACATTCCGTGTGAGCATATCGCACGGTCCTATTTGGATTCACACTCACGCGAACGTCCTGATCCTCGATTTCTGCCAAAACGTTGTCGACATTGTGTTCGCCTTCTCTGTACTTGAAGAGTTGGCTGAGCGTAAAGAGCGGGGCACCCTCGAGGAACAGCTCTGCCAGTACACAACCGGCCCCGAAACAGTCCATGGCCTCTGTGACCTTGCCATCCTTCTTGCCCGAACTATCTTCTGCATTCTGTACACGCGGTTTGCGATTCGGACTGTCCAGTTGATCATGCGCAGTGTAGAATCGCTCCGGCGCAAGATAGCACGTGCGACGGCCTGACGTGTCAAAGTAGAAAGAGAAATCTGAGGGGTCGTCTAGCGGCAGATACGTTGGCTTGTAAGAGGCGAAATCGGAGAGGTAAACCCAATTCCACGAGGTGACGAGGACGTTTTCAGATTTGATGTCGCCATGCGAGACCTTGCGGTTTCGCGCGTCGTGTAGGGCATGAAGAATCTGGAAGGCTATCCACTTCTTCTCGATGGAGCTCAGGAACGGTCGGGTGCTGTGCAGCGTTGAGATGCTGGCTTTTCATCTGCTCGAGGTGTGATAGCGCACCTTATACGGTCATAAAGGTTACTTGCAACCCATTGACGGATGATGTACCCGGCACGTTCTGTCTCGACGATGGCTTGATAGTTGTATATGTTCGGAATGTCGATGAGAGCTTCTCTTTCAGCTGAAGGAAGGAATTAGCAGGATTGCATAGTGATATGTCGTATGACATGCTTTTCAGGCGTTGGTGGTAGCTCCTCAGAGACTGTCCCGGGTCGTGCTTGATGAAGATCTTGACAATGAGGTAGCCATTCCGGTGACGGCACTTCACTGTCTTGAGAAACCGAGCAGATCCTAAGCTAATAGAATTGAGAGCAGAGCAGCACAGTTGAAGGAGATAAAGTACCTCTTGTCGTAGATGAGGTCACTGCCGAGCTCAGCCACGAACGAGTCCAGAGCACCGCTCGTGCGGGTCAGAGACTGGGCATTGCCCATAGAGAGTTCGGGTCAGGTATGAGTGTCCTTCCCAAGTACAAGTAATGATTTGAAGCAGAAAGTCGCCTAGACGCGTGAACACCGGGCGTGCGATGGTGGAGGACTGGAGAGGACTGGACTAAGGAAGGGAGACGCGAACACAGCCACCCACCGGAAGGCACATCACTTGCTCTCTCACTTGTTGAGATCGCCCAACGTGATTTCTACATGAGTCAACTCTTGGGATTCTAACTACTCACAGAGGACACATATATGACGGAATATAATAGTACAAATGACGCTATCAAGGCTTTTGTTTCTTCATTGTCCAACCATGCCCATGTGCTGAGGTGCGTACCTAGAAAGTCGTGAGCTCAGCAACGATGGTCTAGAACAGCAAAGAGACATACCTATCACCCTTGGGCTCTGCGTCGGTGATGATGGTCCGTATGTGCTTGAGCTCTGCCTCCGAGAGACGGACATTCGATGCCAAAAAATTCTCCTCCAGGCGCGCGATGCTCTTCGTTCCCGGGATCGGGATGGCGCCCTGCGCGGCGACCCAGGCAATGGCTAGCTGACCGGGAGTGCAGGCCCTCGCCTTAGCGAGCTTCTCAAACTCCTCGACGAGGCGGAGGTTGTGCTGGAGATTTTCCGTAAAGCGTGGAGCCTGACCTCGGATGTCGTTCGCAAATAGCGACGCGTCCTTGAACTTGCCCGTAAGCACGCCCTTGCCGAGCGGCGAATATGCGACGATCGTGACATTGTTGTCCTTGGCTGCGGCGATGAGGTCGTTGCGCTCGTGTTCGACGAACCAAGGCGAGTACTCAATCTGAAGTGCATCAATGTGCGCGACTGGGGAGACGAATGTATGTCAGAAACGAAGGATGTGTGAGTCAAAATAGTTCATCACGTACTCTTGCAAGCCTCCCGCAGAGTCTGGGCGCTGCACTCGCTGATGCCAATGTACTTGCATTTTCCGGCCTTCTTCAGCTCGTTCAGTGCGGTGATGCTCTCTTCCAGCGGCGTTCGTGGGTCACGGCGGTGCAGGTAGTACAGGTCGGGGGCTAATGGTGAAATTGGTTCAACGAGAAGCTCACCAAGAGCGCAGTAACGACTCACTAGTGCCGAGCCGCTTGATGGAAGTATCAATGATGGTCCGGATGTGTTCCGCGGTGTTGATGACGCCGCCGTTGGTCTTCTTCTCAAAGTCGAGCTATCTGTGATTTAGCTCTGGTGTCTTTGTGGCTCGTTCCGGCAAACTTACATCCCAGCCGCACTTCGAGGCAATGAAGAGCTTCTCCCGTGCGTCAGGGTTGGCTTTGAGGAAACGTCCGATGAGCTCCTCGTTGTGACCCATGCCGTACACGGCTGCACTGTCCCAGAACGTGCACCCAATCTCGACGGCTTTGGCCAGCACCTTAAGTGACTCCTCGTCGTTGGCAGGTCCGTAGGAACCGGAGAGTGACATGGCTCCGAAGCCCGGCGATGGGACCAGGATGTCTTGGAAGGCGAGTATGGGAGGCATTTTGGGGACGAGGAGAGTGTGTTTGATGGGTATGTGGGAGGTATGTGCTTATCATGGGTTTATATAGGGTGCGGATGAGTTGCACGTCCAGTAATCGATAAACAAACGCTTGCGCGTCCTCAAGCGCTCGGCAGGGCGGCATCCTACCCATTCAGTCAGCATTCTCTGTAGCGAGTCATGTGGGATGAGCGTACCATGCATGACTCGGCCATGACGTCGATTACGGCGCACCCATACGCCCCCAGATGTGTGGGACAATGAGCAAACAAAGAGGATGGATATCATGAGCCCAACATGAGATCGTATCCAGATCGTCGTCCTATATTCGCAGATTATGCATTTTAAAGATGGTGCAGGTCCAGCGTTTGGTAGGGTCGACATGTACTATCGACCTATGATGTGGTCATGGAAGGTCGAGGTCAAGATTCAAGCCGGCCCGGGGTAACGAAGTCGAATGTTAGACTGCTACACCAATGAGGTCAACTCGGCTTCCAGGATGATTTGATAAGATCACATGCTGGGCGCCCTGCTCAGAACGAAGACCATCCCTCGAACGATCACCACACTCTCCACACGCAGCATGTCCAATGTTTCCTACACACTTTACTACTGGCCGAGCATCCCAGGGCGCGGCGAGTACGTCCGCATCCTCTTCGAGGCATCGCACACCAAGTACACAGACAACACCGACCTCGGTGCACTCCAAGCGCGTGTCATGTCCACTGATGTAGTCGGCCATCCACCGCACTTTGCGCCTCCTGTCTTGGGTGTTACCCCCGCCAACGGAGATGAGTGGTTCATCAGCCAGACGCCCGCGATCCTTGCGTTCCTTGGCCCACGTCTCGGGCTTGTGGGCGATGTTGAAGGCGAGGAGGGCGCTGCACGCGAGAAGCGTCGTGCGCAGGTCCAACAGCTCACGCTCACCGCGCTCGATCTCATGCTCGAGGCGCATGACACGCACCACCCGATCGCGAACGCCTTGTACTGTACGTCTGCATGGAAACCGATCCGTTTCGTACATCAGAAACTCACTATCGGACATCAGACGAGGATCAAAAGGACGAGGCACAGAGTCGCACCAAGGACTTCCGTGCCAACCGCGTGCCCAAGTTCCTGACGCACTTCGAGGCCGTCCTTGGATCGAACTCCACGCACTCTGGCTTCCTCACCGGCACGACCCTGACGACGGCAGATCTTACGTTCTTCCACGTGCGTGCTGTTATCCTCGCTACGCGGAATGGGGATTATTTGCTGATTGGAGCAAGCAGACGCTCACGGGCCTGCGGTTCTCCTTCCCTCGGCTCATGGCCGCCCTCGACAAGAGCGGCAAGTTCAAGTCGGTCTTTGTCTTTGAGCATACACTTGCTATGGATCCTCGCATCAAGGACTACCTCACGAGCGGGCGCAGGCAAGAGTTCAGCAGTGGGCTCTTCCGAAAATACGAAGAGCTCGATGGCGAGGCGTAAGGTATGCATCACACAGAGGAAAGGCGTGAAAAGGCGTGTTTGACATTATCCTATAGTACACTAAAATGGCAAAGGAATGTGCAGGGTATCAAGGAATGAATATAAGCTAGGCAAAACAACCCTCCATCTGTACCCTCAGTGAAGGATGCGCTCAGCGATCCGCAACAACGAACTCGACCTTGCCGACCTCGACCTCACCAGGCGTGCTGCCGGTGCTTTTCATCTCCCAGCCTTCGCTGACATTGCCGAAGCTCATAGTCGGCGCAAAGCTGCGGCGGGGAGGTCTGCTGAGGTCGTCAATCCGCTTGGGCTTGGGAGGAGCGTTCGCGATGACCGCACGGTCAAGCGCGCGCAGGCGGAGCAGCAGTCGTGACACCAGGAGCGTCACCATGTTCCAGATAAAGCTACCGCACATCGTCAGCCAAGGGAGGCGAACGCAAGCATGGAACACGCACTAGATCGCGACGAACACGTAGCGCGGGTCGCCGGTCGTGGCGAGCACGAGGCTTACGATCCGGCAAACCGTGATCAGGGTAAAGTAGATGATCCCATCGCGGCGGAGCGTGCGCATGAGCGGTTGATTCGCGTCGCGGGGGCGGTCGATCGCGTTCGTGCACGTTGCGACGAGGATGGTGATCTCAAAGACCATCGCACACGCCCACACACCGATCAGGAGCGGCGTCGACTTTGTGTTGACGCACATCCCCACCACTGGGTTGTACACGATCCCCTCTGTCGGTAAGGTCAGTCGATACTCATCTAAGAAAGCTGGCGATCGGACTCACTCAAGACCTTAGGGATCACTGCGATCATCAACCCGAGGACGGCGCTGTAGCTGACCAATAGGATCCCGGCAAGAGGGATCACGACGGCGCGGCGATGGTCCCAGAGCGCGGCGACACGCATGAGGATCATGCTGTTCGCAAGCGCGACGGACAGCACGCCGAGCACGAAGTTCATCACGCTGATGTGCTGGCACTGCGTGTCCGTCACCACGTTCCCGATGAACCCGCTCTCCTCTACAAGCCATCAGGACCGGTCACGACGAGCAAGAGCTGAGCCAGCAAACATACCCCAGAGGACGGGGATCATCGCCGCGGGCACGATGTACCGGTTCACGAGGAACGCGTACTTGCTCGGGGACGCCGGCGCACGCCATACGAGCTCGACCTCGCGGCGGAACGTGATGATGTGGTCGTAGATGAGGAACGCAGCGCCGAACCCTACAGCGCCACACACGGTGAGGATGTGTCGGCATGCCACATGTGAGGCACATACCGGTCAAGTAGCGCTGCGCATATGCCGCATTGATGGCGCCCTTGTTGGCTTCGTAGGCCTGAAGGATGATGGTCGTGACTGCCGCTACCTCTTCTGGCGTAGACATCGGCGTGGATCGTGAGGGCGGAGGGGCGGGAGGAGGGGGTGCAGGGGCGGCCTCAATCCACTTCCCATGGAGCAAGGCTATATGGTCGTCGGGGCCATGCGACTGAGCTGATGGAGTTTGGGTCCCTTGCCACTACTCCCGCGCAGTGCCCTGATGTGGTCGTCGCGGACCCCTGCGGCCGATCAGCATATGCTCAGAACGTCATCTCTTGGGTGCATTCTAGGCTGCCGGAAGCCAGATAGAAGTGCCGTGCAATGCTCCGGAAGAGCTGCAAGCGATATTTGCCTGATGTGGTAGCACCTTCTAGTGCATATTCCTGTTTTCTGTGGTCGCCTGAGTGGGCAGCAAAGATGAAAGAGCATGAAAGCCACGCGAGGGCGACGTCAGGCAGCAACAGCATGGCAGATGCCGTTGATCTTGCCGCTGCCGATGAGGTCCAGACAAGATTTATTCAGGGGCGCGGGGTCGTGATCCCAGCCGCGTCGATCGCGAGTCCATCAGAGCGGTGAGTCCGATGATTCGGACACATCAAGTTCTCGCCGGAACCCCGGATCGCTGGCCAGAGAGAGATAGGGTCAACGGATCGGTGCAAGCGGCGTCGACGATGGACGCACCTCTTGGATTTGATACGCGAACGAGAGCTGTCGATCCAACTGCACAGTATCAAGATGAAGAGCGATTAGGCATCTATATATACGATTCGCAGTGGAGATACACATGGATACGAGGACGGGGCGCGGGGAACGAGGCAATACAGCACGGGCGGCGCAGGCGGATACAAGTGCGTGTGATAAAGGGCGAACGAAACCAATGCGAATGCGAGACCACCGATGGAAGGGATTAAGTGCGGGCACGCTGGGTAGGATATGTATGCAGAGGTCGTGACGAGTCGGGGAAGAGGCGTCGTCGTTACGGGGCGTGCTCAGCACTCAGCTGCGGGGAGCAGCAAGGCCGGGTGGCGGCGGGAGGAAGTCGAAGACGTCAGGCATGCTGCTGAACGCACGCCCCGGTCGCCCCGCACCACCGACGGAGGGGTAGTCGTCATTGACGAGGGCGTCGAACTTGCTGCGCGGGATCCCCCTCGGAGGGCTGTTGCCGTGGCTGGCGGGCGCAGGCGGCAGGTGCATACCGTCCCCGAGGCTGCCGGGAGGCAGCCGGGGAACAGCGCTGAGCGGGCGGGCAATAGCTCCGAAGCGGTTCTCGTTGTCATGCTCGCGACGCATCGCGTCCTCGTAGGCGGAGGAGCGAGCGTACCCACCCGGGCCGGGAGAGTACGGACGCCGCACAGGCGGGAACACGGCCGAGTTGAAGGGGCTCGTGTTGTTCGAGCGGTCGTACATGACGCCACGACGAACGGGCGCGAAGGTGTCGCGGCCGTACGCAGGCTCGTAGTCGCGCGGTGGCGGGAGGGCGTAACGGTCCTGGGCAGGCCACCCTCCGAGCGACCGAGCGCTGTGCGGCGGGCTGCTCGGCGTCAACTCGAGCTGCGGGTTGTAGGGAGTCTGCCACGGTCCAGCGCTGAGCGGCACACGCCCGTAGTCGTCGAACTCCTGGAAGCTGTGACGCTTCGTCGCAGCATTGAAGGGAGGGGCCCGGATACTGAGCGAGCTGATGTCCGGGATGGAGCTAGCGGCAGACGAGGGAGCCGACGACACCGAGGACGCAAGCGAAGGGAGCGAACGCGTGGGCGAGTTTGAGAGAGAGCCCGAACCAGCAACACCGTGGTACTCGACAGTGATGGCGGACGATCCATACACTTGCCCGTTGAGAGCGGCCCGGGCCTCAGCAGCGCTGTGAGGGCTCGCGTACTCCACGATGACAGAAAGCTTGTCGGACAAGACGAGGGCCTCAGGCTTCTTCGTGACCTCACGCTCGTGCTCCGAGCACTCCTCGACGACAACCGAGCGGTCGGGCTTGGCGATCGGCTTGACCTGCGCCTCGGGGGAGGACGCAGCCGTCGAGGGCAACTCTGCCCGAACAATCTCCAGCCGACGGACCTCGCCGAACGGCCAGAAGAGCGGGCGGAGGTCGTTCTCCGACGTGAAGATGGCGGACGGAAGGTTGGAGACCATGAGCGTCGTCCGGACATCGACTGAGGCAGGACGGCGAGGGTACTCGTGGTAAGAGGAAGGCCGGGAGGAGTAACCCGGACCATACGCAGGGCCGTCGTAGGAGTCCTCGTACGATGCGTAGCTGGGTCCGTACCCACGCGGCGCGTAGTCGCGCTTTGCGTGAACGTATCCCCCAAGCGGAGAAGAGCTGCGTTCACCCACGCCGACTCCCGCAGGCAGGGGCGTCGGGCCATCATTCGGTGATGGGATGCTGCGATCGCCACCGTCCAGGAAGCCCTGAGAACGCTGGACGACAGCCCAAGAGACATCGATCACATGGTTCCTGGCGAACGAGGGTCAGGCACACGATCGACGAGAAGCAGAGAGAGGCACTGACTTGATCTCCGCGCGGGAGAGGTTGTCCATAGCTGCCTTGGCCTCGGAGTGGCAGGACATGACAATGAAGCCACGGCGGCGGGAGGCATTGTCGACGGTGGCAAGGATCACCGAATGGGCGACGGTGCCGTAGCGACCGAAAAGCTCCGTGAACTCTGTCCTAAATAGGTAATGATGACATCAGTGACGGAACCGAAGATGTCAATTTGAGACTGACTTTGTGAGGTTGAAGGGGAGGCCGAGCACATAGAGGTTGCGACGGTCGTCCGGCTGGCTGAAGCGGTCTTGGCGACGCTGGCTATGGGCGGGGGCAATGGCGGTGACCGAGCTGGGGGGAAATCGAAGTGAGCGGACGCGTGTAACGACAATGCGGGGAAAGCAGACATACAGTGGCACACCACCGACATTGTAGCCAGACATGCAGAGAGCCTTGCGAGCACAGTCGCGGGAGAAGAAGGACATGTCCATGTAGCGACCTTCCTCGTCGCTAATGTGCTCCTCGCAGCGGCGGACTTGGCCAATGAGGTTGCTGAATAGGTCGATGACTTCGTGTCGACCGACAGTGTGCGCAATGTTTTCAATGCGGACGGCGTGCGCATCGCGGCTGAAGCGGCTGGGGGGAGTGACGCCTTGCATGATGGTGGCGGTAGTTAATGCACGAAGGGGACGGTGGTGGGCGGGTGAGGCGAGCGAGCGGTTGTGGGGTGTCGATGCGGGGCACGGGCACGGCAAGGTGGGGATGGTCGCAGACGACGAGGAGAACGTGTGCAAGGGCAGGCTTATATCCCCGCGGCGGCACGAGCGTCTCCTGCTTCTCCGTCACGCACTATTTCACGTCGGGAGCGCGGAGACCGCGCCTATGTTGAATGGGGCGCGGGTCTAGGTTGCTTGCTGCCATGGCCCGCCAGGTCCCGGGTCGCCACCGCCGCCAATCATGCCAGATCCGTTGCTTACCTTGGCCGAATAAGTTGGGTTGGAACGCCTTCTGAGACCGTCCGGACTGCGATTTGAGCGCGTGCCGGAGTGAGAGGTGGGTTCTGCACGCCAGGCGTACCCCGGCCCACGGCGTGTTCATGGCCTCGTGTGCGTGAGGTCACGCGTTTTCGTCACGCTTTCCCTTTGGTTCCGCGGTCTCAGGCGGCGGGATAGCGAGTTATGTAGGCTGTCAGCGTCTCTCCTCAATTTGATGGTAGAGGTTGTAAGAACTTTTCATCAGTTGTGACGATTGAGGTGGCACTCATTTGCTTTCCACTCGTCCGAATAGTGAACGGAAAGTTTGAGAGTGTTCACATGTTTCTGCTCATCAGTCGGCACACGTCTCGGGAACATGTCAAACAGGATGCAGAGGTGTCAGATTAGCCACTGGTGGATGTACACTACGTTACAATTGTCTTACATCAAGCGTTAGAGATACAAACAAACAGAGAAAGAGATATGCAGGAGAAACATCGTCGAGATCATGCGTTTTATGGGTGGTCTTCTCCCGATGCAGATGAGGAGGGTCTTCATGTGGACGTTGGGGACGTCGCAACGCGAACGATCCTGTAGGGGTGTACGCGAACGTTCCGGTCGAAGGTGGAAGCCCCCCGCCGTACGCGACGAAGGTTCTCGGGCCCGACGAGGAGGAGCGAGCGCGGCTTCTCGTCCTCGCGGGCCGAGGGCCGAACCAAGACCGCAGCATCGGCCTCGTCCAGGTTACGAACGGGCACCAGGCGGATGTGCGCCGGTACGCCTTGGGCAGACGCGGGGGTGGGGAGCGTGACCATGAAGGAGCGATCGCCATGCGGAAGCATCTCCCGGGCCGGCGACGCTTTCTTGTGGCGTGAGATGGCGGAGATGGCGCAGGGTGGTGGCGAAGGCGTGCGCAGGGGCACAAAGTCGGCGGTGGCGGCGGCGGCGGCGCGCTTGACCGGACGCATCGGCGGGGGCGACGACGAGAGGCGCGAGTCGACCGAGGACGCGGAGAGCTGGCGGGCGCGGCGGCCGGCGTACGGAGATTTGAGGAGAGCAGGATCGATGGACAGAGGCTGATGGATAGTCGTGAGCATCTCGCCAAGTTAGGTTCATTGTCCTCATCTACCTTGAACAAAGGCATGTCATCGTCTGATGCGGACGAGTATCCGGAGTCCGGGTGATAGTCGCGTGTCCACGAGGGCAGGATGGTATTGATAGATGGGAGGACAATGCGTTGTCCGGCCGGGGATGACATCGTGTGGGTGCTCATAGCTGTTGAGGTGTCGAGGAGGGTGATGGTGGTGTGGAGGCTGGAAAGCGGGGAAGGTGGATGGGATGGCAGCGCAGCTGGGGTCCGGTCCGAAAGGCTCGGCCTTGAAGTAGTGATGTGCAAGAAAAAGGTGAGACGGGATCGACCGGGGATGGTGGAGTGAGGAATGCTGCATCGCCCTCGGCCCAGTCTTATGCAATGAGACCAGCCACTGTCTGTCGAGCACAGAAGCCGTGGCGAACAATTGTCCAGCTATAGAGTGGAGCACTGAGGACCTGACATCGAAGGACCGCAGCTAGTTGTGCCCATTGTACGACAGCTCACAAAAGGAGGAGACAATAGACGCGGTATTTGCTCTTGTTTGTCGACTAAAGATGAGAATGCATCCGCGGGTAAAGCACCCTGCGAACAGTAACCAGACTGCACAAGTCGATTCCTGAGTGATATTCTGCGATATGAGCCCAGTTTGGCCGTGGTTCCCCTGGACAGAAGTGAGAGAGGTGGTGGAAGGAGGCAGTTCAAGCAGTCAGACCCGGGTCCCCTGCTCCGTCACCCACGTGAGCGCGTATTCTCTTGGCCTCGATTATTCTTCTCGTCCTGCTGTTTCTTTGTTACACCATGACTGAAGCCACGCCCAAGATTCGTATTGTGTGTGTCTTATCCGATCTCTGAGCCCGCAGATCTCTGACGAGCTTTGTGCTTCTTGTCCTCACCCCAATTGTCTCTTCCTCACCGCTCGCTCGACCCTGTTGTCTTTGCACCTCCGACTTTCGGCCCTGATCGACCTTGTGCCATGCCCCGTTCTTCATTGTGCGCCACGAACCTCTACGTACCGCGTGCTCGCTTGCCGCTATTGTAGATGAAGAATGCGGAGGCGGACCTGTCCGCTGCGACATATCAAATATATGACGAGTCGCATACGATGGGCAACGCGTTACGGTGGATGATCATGAAGAAGTGCGTATTGAAAACTACTTCCACATGAATACTGCTCACCTTCGTGTACAAAATCATAGCCCGAAGGTCGAGTTCTGTGGATACAGGTGAACTCGCCACCTCCCCTCCCCCTCTATTGTCCGCGCTTCCCTTCTCCCTCGTCACTTGCCCCTGCTCCATTCTGCAGTTTTTCTGACCCATTGTCTAGTGTACCACATCCCTCGGAGAACCTTATTCAGCTGCGCATCCAGATGTATGGTACGCTGCTCCATCACTCGGTCTTTCCCTAGCGCATGATCCTGAGGTCATTTGTCTGTCCAGATAATCTATCCTCCCTGGACGCGCTGTTAGCTGCCCTGGAGAACCTTGACAACCTCTATGAAACCGTGGAGGATGCCTTCCAAGCCAGTATGCAACACGACGATTTCGAGCGCTGGGAAGAAAAGAGCTGAGGCTCGTTGGCATGTTCGACCTATTTGTTGTCGCCATTGGTGTTCAGCCCAACTGTTCTTCAGGAGAGGGGAAGGGCCCTTCCGTGCTTCCATCCCTTGTTCCTTTTCTTCAGTCCGGCCTTCCGTTGCGGAGTGTACTTGTAACACTTACGGTTGATGCGAATGCAGTCTTTAGTCCCCAATACTTCTCGCATCATCCTCCTGTCCGCAAATCAAACAAGATAAATATAGAGTGTGATTGTTTTAAACAGCTCGAAAGCATCGTATAAGAAGAGGCATGCACAGGACATTGAACTGCATCGCTAGCATTACATCTGAGCGAAACCACAAAAGAGCATTCCAGAGCGAGTAAAGCAATACAGCGGGAGACGAAGGGAAGGATCGTAATGACATGGGATCGTGATTTTGCATGGGCTCACAGCAGCCAGAGCGTAGGAAGTCAACGTGGGAGAGCTGTGCCAACGTCTTGTTCGACCAAATCTTCGCGACGGAAGCATGGCAAAAGTCATGACCCCGACGGGTCCTCCCGACGTGGAGTGCTTCGAGGTCCGATGATCGGCGGCTGCGACGATCCGTTGAACGCCGGGGCAGGTCCGGCGATCGAACTCGCAGTCTTGCCGCCGGGGTGGCGCTGGGACTGCCTCTTGACCTCCGACAACGTTCTGCTCTGGCTTGGCGGCGACCCCTGATGAGGATGTTGAGGAGTTGGTTGGACTGATCCCCTCATGGTCCGGAAGGACCAGGAGCTGGGCCAGGCAGCCCGCGAAACTGGAGATACGATTCAGTAAGTCGGTCGACAAAAAGAATGTGCGACGGTAGGGAAGGGAGAGGGTAACGAGAACTTACCGAGCTGGGATGGTACGGGTACGGCGACGTCTGGGCGTACGAGTCCCGCTCCTCGATGTGGACAGACGGCGAGATCGATGGAGTCGGAGACGAAGAACTTGGCACAGGTGTAGCGTGCACTGACGGCATGACTGGTGGAAGCGGCATCGGGACGCGCGGCATCGATCGCATGACCTCGTCCTCGTCCTCGTCCTCGTCCTCGGACGTGCTGGTATCTGGCGAGATGGCAAGCGAGGAGGACCCTGCAGAGGTCGACGATCCAGGCCGTGCTGGGTTTATTGACCGTGAACCAACCAAACGTAACCCCGCGCCGAGCTCCTGACGATCTGCGAGTGCCTCGATGTTCGACGCTGGTGTCAGGCTATCTGGGATCCATCGCAGTGGACGCGGGGCCCAGTGCTCCGATCCAGTGCCGACGACAGGTATCTGGAACTCCAACGGGCGTGTTGCAGACAATGGACTCGACGATCCTGACGCGTTGGTAGACCTGGCAAAGGCAACGTCGCCGTGTGTTTTCAGGTGCCGGGTCATGTTTGAGCGAACTGCGAAGCGCTTGGAGCACCCGGGGACTGTGCAGGCAAAGGCTGGACGTGGGCTCAGCTCAATACTTGTGAGGAGCTGACTCAGGGACGTACGCTTCTTGCCGGTATGGACGTTCATATGAGTGTTAAGGCCACTGGGCCGAGGGAAACCCTTCCCACACTCCGAACAATGGTGCATCTTGGCTGACTTCTTCCGATCCCACTCAGGACTCACTGGACGCTTGCGCTTGCGGTTCGTGGACGGCCTCTCGTCGTCGACTTCGCCAATGCCCACCACATCCGGGTCGTCTTCGCCTTCAGCATCGGCATCGGAGTCGTACTCGGCCTGTGACTCGGCGTGGTCCTCCTCTGTATGTCGAGCGGATGATGAAGGGCCTGCATGGGCCTGTACAGCTGGGGACGGGCCACTAGGTTCTGCTCGAGAGTGCACGCGAGCACTCCGCCGAGGAGGTTTTGTCGCGGATGCTGGTGTGGGAAGCCCGGTCGAAAGAGGAGGTCGTATGCTTGGCTCTTCGGCGGCTTCTATGCTTGGACTCGCGTCAACACTAGTATCGGGAACAACCAGTCCAGACGGTATCTGCAGCAGTTGTGAATGCGACCGGCGGGAGACTGGCGTGCTTGCATGCGCTGATACTCCGACACGTGGTTGCACTTCGACGGCCCCGACCAGGGTTGAGTAGTCCGATGTGTACGACCCACGAGGAAACGCTGGCTGGAAGGAGTTGATGGGGCTGTATCCTCCAGGGCCGTCCGGTACGCCAAACTGAAACCTTGGATGCACTGGCGATGCCGTCGAAGGTGGAGTGTAGGCGGGAGTCTGAGGCCACTGATCTACAGGCTGCGCAGCATGGTGTTGGGAAACAGCTCCGATCACTGGGAAAGGGTAGCCTGGCTGAGTCCTGGGATGGCGATAGGCGCTGTTGTCGGGCCAGGCAGGGCTTATCGGCGAGCTGAGCACGCTGGTGACGCCCATAGTCGGATACAAGTCATGCGAGGAAGCCGTCGCGTATGGTGCGTGAGCCCCGAGGCGCGACGGTGGCGATGAACTTGCGCCCGCAGGCACACCAACGCCTTGCACGTCCATGCGCCCCGAGCGCATGAGATCGCTAGTCGCTACTGGTTCATGTGCGTTCGAAGGGGGGTAAGCCGGAGGGGAGTGTTGTTGAGGCAAAGGTGCGTCATGATGCCGTCCAGCCATGCGCGCAAGAGCGGGATTCACACGGCTTGGCTCTCCGAGCACGTCGGTTGATCAGGCCAGACGGGAGCCAACGCTACACGTCGACGACGTGCACGCTCGACAACACGGCCGCGCGGAGGAAGAGGAGATCAACACAAGCGCTGCATGGTCGACCTCTAATAGTGCTTCGCCTCGAGAGCCTCGGCGGATGCACACCTTTGGTCTCGGCCCGCGGAAGCATGCTCGACCCGGGGCCGGCTTTGCCGGCTTTCATCCTCGTCGCGATCATGTTCTTCCGACATCCCTGACCGAGCGCTCCGTCGCCGGTTCTCAACCCCTTTGCGGTTAGTGTCCTATTACGTTGCGTATGGCTCATTTCTGGCTGTACTTTCCCTCGTAAAAACATTGCGACTGGCTCGGAAATCAGTGGGTCGACACACGCGGAAATCAGGGGCACGTTCAGCTACGCGAGCTATCGTACGTACAAAGCGCTTGACGCGAAGTCACCATCCACGCATGGGCGAGCCCCGCGGCATTCCGGATCGCCAGGCTACCGCCGGCCTGCCAGAGTCGCCCTATCTAGTAGAATGCTTTGTTCGGGTTCATGCGTACTCGTTGATTGGCGTGAGTACTGCAGCGTACATTGCTGGTTACGAAAGGTAAATCCTTGACCAAAATTGAGGCATTTGTGGATGTGCCTCCTCTCGCCGGGTTATCACCGAGGGAAGCCGCGCCTCGCTTCATTCTTTCGTATCACGAGTGATACCCTGATACCGCGACTCAAGTAAAAGAGGTTGACAACACGCAGGGGCATCAGGAGAGAGCAGCTCAACGTCTGGCCCCTCTCCAGCGGAAGCAAATCCAACGAGATCGCTCTCCCAGATCGCGTGTGGGAACCGAGCCGCGCTTCTTTCCACAGCATATTTTGTATTGTCATTTGCGGGGTGACGTCGACAACTGCGCCTCTTACGCAAGTAGTCGCCGTGTTTGTCTTCATTCACCACATATAGGTATGTATCGTGACATCACAATCGATAGCATGAAGCAAAACAAGAAGTATTATGTGCGACAGACAGTACCACCTCCCCCAATCACCGAGCGCCGTCGGAAGATACTCTAAAGCTGCAATCAGCGCCCACACAAACCGAGCGACATGATGAAGGCGAGGTCGTGCCATACGTTGACAACGACGAGAGCACGCTCTCCACCTGGCCAGTACTGACTGTCAGGCGTGCATCACTCGCGCTTCAGGCATACTCCGTCGACGCAGTACGGCAGCCGGACGAGCGGACTTCCGGGCGAACTTGCTGAACCATATCCGGGCAACTTCTGCCTGGCTCGCACGCACCGCTTCCCCCGGATCGGGATCCGGAGTAGGCGCGAGAGAAGGGTCGTCCAGCAGCCCATCTTCGAGGTCTCGGTCTAATTGCAGGTCGGTGAATGGGAGCTCGTCGCCGTCGTCGTCCCCCGCGTAAGGGACGTCCACGAGATCCGCATCATCACCCTCGTCGTCTGCATCCTCAATATCAGACAGCGCGTCGCCAACAAATGCAGGCGAGGCGGGAACGAGGACGGCGCCCTTGCTTGGCGGAGGCGTCCGAAGGCGAGGGGGACTAGACAGAACGTCGGCAATATCATCCTCATCACGCCGTGTCCTTCCACGTGTGGGACGTTGATAGCGAAACGCAGTGGGATCAAGGGTCTTGATCCAACCACTGCCTTGGTTGTCCTCGTCCTCGTCACCCGCCTCACCCGCGAATACATCACGAATACGCGGCCTCGCGGGAGAAGACAGCTCGTCTCCGTCATCGTCGCTCTGAGCGGGAGCCGGAGACAGATAGCCGTCCTCCTGGGTGACACGGCTAGCCGGATCTGGTAACGAGTCCCAAGGTGTTTTGACTTGGGTAGCTTCAGGCGTAGGAAGCGAGCGAGGGGAACGTGAGGGTATTGGTAGGACCGATATTGCGGTCAAACCATCCACTTCGTCGTCTTCCGCCGCAGACAGGGCGCTCTCAGAATCAACGTCGGATGAACTTCGTCGTTGCAGAGGCGTGTTCTCTTTGCCGGCTTTGCGAGGGGACACCGGAGTGCGAGGTCGGGCCGCAGGTGACGCCACAAAAAACCGGCTATGTGTGGGCTTCGCGCGCTTAGCGGCGTCTACACGAGCCGCGACATCGTCTTCGTCGACCGACGCCAGGGTGCGCTTGCCGCTCCGTGCGCCGACTGTCGGAGGCGGGAGACGCGACGGACCCGCTTTGGTTGTGATAGAGGGTGCTGACGTTTTAGGGCGGGGAGCAGGCGGGACGGGCGCGAAGAACTTCGTGATGCCACCGGCAGTAGCAGGCCGAACAACTGCCTTGCCCTTAGCGCCGGAAGTTGCGTTCAGGTTGGCCATGGCCAGCGGCTTAGGTACACCAATCGCACGAGGCACAAACCCCGGGTTAATGTCTACCATAGCTCGGAGGGAGATAGGGCAGGCGTCTCCACGAGCAATCCGCGCCGCCAGCTCAGCCTCCAGCTCTCTGAGGTGTCATTAGAGAACAACCCGGTTAAGACTGTGCACTGCATGTGCGCACCGGCCAATGTACGCGTTTGTGTCGTCGTCAAACACATGACCTGCGGGAGGAGACGAAAGGTGGACCATTTGGTTAGACGATGAATCGAAGACCCGCTGATAAAGGAACACGGCCTCTGCCCTACGAAACAATTGCAGATAGCCTGTTGTGACTCGTGTCTTGCCCGCCAGCCTTGCAACAGATAGGGCCTTCTCAACCGTCCCGTGTGTGCTGAGCCACGTCCGAGCGGTCTTCAAACCCACGCCTGACAAGCTTGGAAGGTAGTCGCATCCGGAAAGAATTGCCATCTCTCGGAAGCGAGCATGTGTCCAGCCTGGCAACGCGGTGCCCAAGTCGTTGTGTGAGACAGAGGTGACAGAAGCGGAGGGTACATCGAGCTTCAAGAGCACAGTACGCGCACCAAACACGAGGAGATCTGAGTCCTCGGTCAGGATGGCAGAGACAACGCCGGTGGCCTCCAGAAATGCCATCTGGGCATCAGCCTCGTAGGGTGCCACGACGTAAGGGACGTTCTCAGCTCGAAGTGCCTAGCATGTGTGATCAACCACAAGGAACGCGACCTATGAGTTGTAGCAATCGCACCTTGATGAGCTGAAATGCCATCTGAGGCGTGACATCTACACATTTGCAAAAGCATTCTCGAGCCTGCGTGTGTCGCCCCTGGGCAGCCAGGGCCTTTCCGCGAGCAAGGTTCTCCGCACGCTTCGCCGCGCGACTCTCTTCTGTGCCCTGCTTGGCTGGCAAAGGTCCTCCGTCGAACACGATGTAAGGAGTGATGCCGTAGTGCCGCAGTAGCCTCACGCGGTGAATCGCGTAGTCGACATATCTGAACGACCGTTAGCGATCGACTGAGACCGCGACAACGTATCTCACGCACTTGCTCGTGGGCTTGCCCAATGCTAGCTCAGGTGCACAGCCATAAGCGCCGCGATGTAGCCAGACATACGCGTCGACGGCGACGGTCTGGCCTGCGAACTCTGACAAGTGTCGGGGACGGTGGATTGACTTGAGCAGAGGCAGGAGCCCAGATATGCCCATCACGCCGCGAAAAAAAAAAAGGCGGGCTGGCAGGGGCAGAGATATTTAGGGTTGCAAGAAAGGCTGAAGGTGGATGCTAAAAAGGAATGCGGCTAAGACGAGTGTGGGGCGCGCTCTGGTCCGTAAGGCGGCCAAACACACACCTCGTGACCGCGTGTCATCTTCTCATGTCGACTCGCATATCTTTTGAAGAGCCCACTGCAATAGGCTGATAGCCCTCTCCTTTGGACTTGTCCCTTCATTATGTCTGCTCGTGGCTATGGTTCCGGACGTATGCAGCAGGTCTTGCCCCTGCTGTGGATTGGCGACATCAACGCGGCTTGGGACACCGATTCATTGAACGAGAAGGGCGTACACAGTATACTTACAGTGTACAATTCGGAGATCGAAGTGCATCCGGTATTCAATATGTTCTTTGGCTCGTACTATCGGTGTCTGATCCTCCTATAGACATTCATGCGGCATCATATCATCGTCGAAGATAAGGATGACGCAGACATCCTTACCTTTCTACCTGCTGCACTTGCCTTCATAGAGAAGGAGATTGGCAAGGAGCGCGGCGTTCTAGTCCATTGCTTAGCTGGCGTGAGTGCGTATATCCATCATCTTGTGCCCAATCGTCACGTTTATGGACCTTACAGGTAGAAGCGCGACTGTCGTTGCGGCTTACTTGATGTATGCCAATAACATCAAGGCGTCAGAGGCCTTGGAGAAGATTCGCTCTGTTCGGCCACAGATCGGGTGAGTGAGCATCCCGTTGCCTGCTTTACTCATGCTTATGACATACCAGACCAAATGACGGTTTCTTACAGCAGCTCGAATTGTTCTATGATGCTGCCTTCAAGCTGTCGTTACAGGACAAGTCAACCCGCATGTACTTCCTCGAGCAGGCAGTCAAACGGATTCAAGGTCGGTGAGGCTCTATGGGGGATCGACCACAGCGTTGATCCATGAGATTCAGGCGGACGCCAAGTGTCCTTGAAAGACATCAACCTGGGTGATACAAAGCCTGCTGGTCAGCCGGAGCGCCGCGTTCGGTGTAAAATGTGTAGGTGAGGCCGTCGTGGATTGCATATTTGCTCTAAGCTGACACCCTGACCAGACAAGATTTGGCCGGTCGCGACAACATGGTGGGACACAAGCTGCCTGTGCTGCCTCTAAGCGACCCTCCCCCTGGTATGATAGATTCCTTCCCTCTTGAGGTTGCGGCACCGGCAGGTCTGCCGGCTCTTAAAGCTCGGCGGCGCTCTTCTATCAAGGCTGCCAACCTTTCTGGTCTCTCCAACCTCACGATGTCGTTTATCGAACCCGGGAGTGCGGTCATGGACGATGATGGACCTCCATTACCGTCTCCTTCAGCTGCGAAACTCTTGGCTGAGCGCCATCGTCGTGCTTCCACCAAGGGCACTACGTTGTCAGTCACGAAGAACGTCGCGGAAGAGCTGGCAGAGCAACTCTCGGACACACTCACTCTTCAAGAGGCGTTTGAGGGCGCAGATTCCTCCGAAGTGGATGGCGCAACGACCCCGGCTGCATATATTTCCCCTGGGGTTGCTGCCACTTCCCTCACTGCCAAACTCGCCTCTCTTCCGCCTCCTCTGCCCCAGATTCCGGCGCTAGCGCATCCTCAATGCTCCGGTTACTTTCTGGAACCCGTAAGTCATCATACTGCGCATAGTGAGGGTGCTCACGCCGTCCTCAGATGAAGTGGATGGGCTCAGTGTTGGAAGGGGGCGATATCTCTGGCAAGATCGTCTGCCCTAACCCTCGCTGCAAAGCAAAGGTTGGGAACTTTGCTTGGACGGGCATGCACTGTAGCTGTCACGACTGGGTGGTACCGGCAAGCCTTTTCTTCTACGCTTAGTGCTGTGCATCGACTCACGCAGTTGCAGGGGTTCTGTATCTCTCGGTCGAAGGTGGATGAAGTGACCAAGTAAGGAAAGTACGACGATCCTGATAAGAATAACATGCATGCCCCTTCTGCAATTGAGATCACCGCCGCCTGACATCAGCGAGCGTCATGCGCATAAGCATGACGCGACTTGCGAACCCTATAAAGATCACTTCCGCCTGCCTGCGTCCAACCATCCCCCCACTCGCTCTCTTCCAACAGCAAAATGAAGTTCTCCTTCGCTACCCTTGCTCTTTTCGTGCCCTCAGCTCTGGCTGGGCCAATCTCATACGGACTGTGCCAAACTGGTAACTAACATCGTCCGCATCGCTTCCGATCTCAGTGATGCTTATTTGCTTTCCTACAGGGTGCAACACCGTCGCCGTGGCATGCTATGCCGCAGCTGGATTCACTCTCGGGACGATTGCATTTGCGGCAGCTCCCCCGGCGATCTTGGCGTGCAATACCGCGCTGGGAGCCTGCAGCGCAACATGTGCAACTGTCGTGCTGCTCGCTCCCATCCCGTAATTGCACGCCACGTCTTGCCTCCACCACTCGCCAGTACATCGAGCGTCAAGGTGTGTACTTATGTAATGTATATCAGTCTGTACTCACGTAAAGACGCAGTTGCATCCGGTGGAGACTCTCTGTACATGTATCTTTTGACGCATCACAATCACACAATGTTCTTGTCCTCGACGTGATGGGATTCCTAGAAAGATATGCATTCGAGTTTCGATAGCAGCGACGGAACAGCATAGACAAAAGAGAGAGAAAGAGAGAGTAAAACGGATGTAAGGAATAATGGACAAGGTGGAGATCCATTATGTCAAAAGGAGTGTATGAGTGATGAGGAGATAATCAGCAGTGCACATGGCAGGGAAGATAAGATAAAGCGAGAGGATAGGAGCGGAGACATATGTGGTCTGTAGTGGATCACTTCGCGCTGTTCTTGTTCGAGCGGAGCGTACCAAAGCGTGCGAAGAGTCCCAGACCGTCTCGAGAGTGTGAGCTCCCCGCACGGGAACGCATGGACCACCCTGAGGGCGAGATCGGACGAGAAGCATCTTGAACCGCCGTCAAGTGCTGGGTGGTGTTCCGAGACGGCGCTCGGGGCGGAGGTTGAAGAGCAACGGGCTCGTGAGGATGATGATGCTTGTGGTGGTGGCCGACGGTATGCCGCCCGTCACAGCAGGCACGGACGTTCTCCAACCCCTCATAGCCGCCGTCGGAACCAACGTCGTCTTCGTTCAGCTCAAAGTCCAAGTCCTCTTCATCTTCGGGGCCGCTGCCGATATGCTCGAAGGACCGTTCGGGGGTCGGACTGTAAGGTGAACTAACGTCGCGTTCAGACCATCGCAAGTACTCCATCGCAGGAGTTCCGGAGCGTTTGCCAATGGATCCCCCCATGGAGAGTTGGGATGCACTGCGTCGTCCGCGAGGTGTGGTGTTGAGCGACTTGCGGGCACTGCGACGGCTCTCAGGACTACCAGGGAAGTTTGGTCTGTACCGCCCATCTTCGATCTCGTCCTCTGGCATCTCGGCTGACATAGGACTGGTAGGCATTGTCATCCCGCTTCCCGGTGAGGTGAATTGGGTCGCCGGCCGAGTGAGAAGGAATTGGAGTGCCTGTAGTGACGTTAGGAAAGTTGCTGTTGTCATACATGCAAGATGACGTACATTCAGCCAGATGTCGTGTCGTTCCTTGGATGGGGCAGTGAACTTCATTTCCCTTTGAGGAGTCGAGACGATGATGCTGTACTGATACAGACCGGGAGGCATGGGATTGGGATCAAGGACAGAGCGAACTCCTTCGATGAATGCTGAGACAAAAAGTAAGATGAGTAGGGTATGGAAGGATGGGCAGGGAAGAAACATACCACTCTTGGCTGTCGATTCACTGACACCGGCAGAACCTGGATCGGACGAGCCCCAATAGAGGGTTTTCGTGTAAGGGTGCACCCAGAAGAATCGCTTGTGCCTCCTCTCTCCGTGGCCCTTGCCGATGGTGCGCCGAGTGTACTTGTACAGGAACTCGCCGATCATCGTCTGGGTGATAGAATGGATCACCTCAGGCTCGGTCGGGTGGACACTGTTGCGGGTGGCGGGACGACCAGGCGTGCCCGGGGCTTGTCTCATAGACGACATCCGTCCATTGAGATGGTGCTCCGAGGATATGCTGGAGCGAGGAGACGCGATGCTGCCGTTGCTAGCCAGAGAGGTTGTCGATAGCTCTCTTCGATAATCACCACGGGGAACGAGGAGAGCACCGTGACCGGTGGATGAGCTCTGTGCATGAGCTGCAGCATTGGCGGCTGACCGGAAGCTGCTCGTCGACGGCGGTTGCCTCACACCCTGAGTAGCCGGAACACTGGACCCTGACTGACGAGGTCCAAATATCGATCGCGCTGGGACGCTGATAGGTACATGAAGAGATGGAGTGGTGGCCCGCTTCACAAGCTCGGGCGGGGGAGGAGACGCGGGGCGCAGTGGTGGCGCGTTTTCCGATGACGCGTTTGACTTGGCGGGGACCCGGTGTCCCGGTATGAATGAGGGTGGAGGCATGTCCTTAGACTTGGCAGGAGGTGGCGGAGGAAGTCGAGGTGGTGGGGGCACAGACATCACAGGTGGGCGGGTCTTATCGACAGCAGGAGAGTTGGATGACTGTGTACGTGCACGAGCGTGCTCTTCCATGAACGAGGACATGGCAGACTCGATGGATTGACGACGCTCCGACATCGAGGTGCGCGGTCGTATGGTCGCGAAGGATGAGGTGGCGTCGCGAGATGGTGTACCGTGTGGGGACGGCATCACCACCGACGACTTGCCAGGTGAAGCGACATACTGCAATTGCTGACTCGTGGATGACGAACGGAAGAGAAGTGAACGCTCGGGAGTGGCAGGGACGGGATTGCGCTCGGGAGTGGCAGGGACAGGATTGACTGTCGCGAACTTTCCACGGGTGATAGTGGCTGCAGACCTGGAAGGCGTGACAGGAGCCGAGAGCAACCATCCGTCCGTAGGTACCCATTCGTCCGTCTGGATCGACATCTCGCTGAGCTGCTTGGGTGTCAACATGATGGCAGAAGCTGCGGGGGTCACAGGAGCGGGAACGGCACTCGGCGGCTCAACCACCGGCTCAGCGTCGATACCCTTGTCTTCGTACACAACCTGGCGATGGACGAGCTCTTCGTCCGATCGGCTGGCAGCAATACTCTCCTCTGTGTAGCTACCCTCGGTAGCAGCGTGAATGCCATGAGAAGCAGCTGTGCTCTGCCTATCCGACCTATCCGAGATGTCATCATCAGAGCCTGACATGTCGTTGTCGGTGACAGTCATGATGGAATGGAAGTCGTCCGCAACGCTATCCACCGGTGTCTCAGGGATAGCATGGTGATCCTCCACAGGTGAATACGAGATGGCTTTGCTAACAGACGCTTGACTCGTATCCGCAGTGGGTACGAACGCTGGGCCTGATGATGGCCGAGTTTGGGCTTCGTCAATGATACCGCGGGCAACCACAGCGGCCGCAGTCGCAGCGAGGAGGTTCTGAGGCACATCGCGCTGGGTGAGCGTGTTGCGACGGTGACGGTCGTCGGGGACGAGATCAGAGAGAGGTACGAGAGCTGGCGACGGTGGTTGAGGGACCGTCTGAACCTCGGTATGCACGGTCTCCGCGCTTGCTGTCTGCGTGTCCATATGCTTCTTGAGGGAAGGCACCGGAGCTGGTATAGCGTCGGTGAGCATGCTGACATCGACAAGCACGGGCTGTGGAGGTGGTAGTGGCGGTGGTGGAGGAGCAGTGTCATGCTGCACACCAGCATCCGAGTGAGGTACTTCGATATCAGGAGTGGTCTGCATCGAAGTCTCGACGAGGATTGGGCGTGAGACGGGAGTAGGCTCAGGCACAGGCTCCGGCTCCACCTGAACACCAATCTCCGAGAGGCTAGGGGCGGGCTGAGGGGGCTCGGGAAGGACGACAGTCTGCTCCTCGATAATGGTCTTGTCCTCTTCAGTAGCATCGGTTTGGCAAGCAAACTCAGCAGTGGTAACTTTGGCAATCGGAGGATCCTCGCGTTCGCGGAACATCGAGTCCTCTCCCATACCAAGTTCCAACGCCAATGCCTCAGCAGTCCCCGGCACAAGTGAGGGAGGCCGGTTTTCCTGATAAGCAGCACCTCCTCTTCTCCGAGTGAGGGTCCCGCCTCGACTGATGACCTGACGCAGAGGGCTGACGTTCATGCGTGCAGCATTGGCGGAGCTCGAGCGCCGGAGAATGTTGGCGAAGGCTGGATCCATACCGTCTACACTGGTACGCTTGGAAGCTGGCTCGACAATTGAAGGAGAAGGAGAGCCGAAGTCGTTGCTGGGTCGGTTGAACAGGTTGTCATCGTCGCCCTCGACAGGGTCCGGGGTACCACGGACGTGTGCTGGCAGTGGAGGAACCGGAAGTGCCGGCGAGCCAAACGGTTCCTCGTCCGATCCTGACTCTTGGCCCGCCATGGCCAAACGATCGGACAGAGAAAACCCGCCACGGCCGCGCCCACGACCTCGTCCGCGCCCACGAATCGATCGATACGGCGTAACCCTCCGCGGCTTGGTACCACGCATACCGGTCTCGTCCGGTCGTTCCGAGTCCTCCCAGTCTTCGTCCTCCTCTGCTACAGCGAACCCGGGTGAAGCTTCGACGATCCGACGGTACTCGAGCTTCTGCTCCTTCTCGCGCTGGAGCGTGTTCTTGAGGGTACCAATTTGCCGGTTAGCATGAGCGAGACGTTCGCGAAGTTGATCGAGATCGGTTCGGGGGCCGTTGGGAGACAAGAAGGGCCGGCTTGGGCTAGCGTCGAGCTCATCGTCGGGTCCGAGTTCTCCGAATTCGCCGGCGAAGATACCTGACATGTCACCCTTCTTGTTGCGAGTTGACATACCACCGGTAACAGAACCAAAGACATCGTCCTCGTCATGCGCAGGTGTACGAGGAAAGGTGCCGTTCTTGTCTGCACCATTGGGAGTGAGGGCGTTGCCGTAACGGGGCAGGCGCTTGCTGGCGCGAGTGACCTCGGCACGGGCGGCGTCCAGTGATTGCTGCAGATCCACCTTGTCACGTTGAAGGCTGGCCGCGTTTTTCCGAGCCTGAGCGACATCGGCCTCGTGCTTGGCCTTGAGCTCGTCAAAGGCGAGTTGGACACGCTCGGCCTCCGTCTTGTGATGATCAGCAGTCTCACGAGATTGCACAAAAGACTTGTTCAGTCGCTTGTGTTCGCCCTCTAAGCGTTGCAGTGACGACTGTGACTCTGAGTAGTTCGCCTTGATCTCCTGCAACGTGACCTCGAGGTTCCAGTTCTCCTCCCTGAACTTGTCTGAGGAATACTAGTGAGCACAGTCCTACACTTCGGAAGCCATACTGTTCACCTGCGCTTTGCTCCTGCTGGCGGAGGGTGGTCCGCAGAGCCTCAAGCGACTTTTCCAGGTCGTCCTTTTCCTCCTTCATGTCTTGAATGGCCTTGTCTCGCTCAGCAAGGAGGCTTTGCAAGCGTCGGACTTCAGTCAGGAGACCACTGCCGATCTCAAACGCAAATTCTGCCCATCTGTGAGCACTCCTTGCGTTTCGGGACACAGGCACCAGTGTCCACCACGCACCGACGTCATTCTGCCTGTGCGCGGCATTCTTCGCACGGCGAGACTGAGCAGAAGTCTGGGCTGCCTTGACGCCGCGTTCAGGCTCTTCGCGGGACAGATCGCCAATGGTGGAAAAGTCAGAAGGAAAAGACTCCATTTCGGGCTGCTCTGCTGGCTGCAGTGAGATCGTCAGTCAGAGAACATGAGAGAGAGCATCGTATAAGGACGCACCTTGTTCGAAAACGCATCTGACAGCTTTACGTTATCTGTGTCCCAGACATGCATGGCATCCGCGAGCTCTGTGTACATCGCCCGAGTCTCGGAGTCGACCTCTTCATCGCTTGGTGCATCCGCTGCGACTTCCCGGAGCTGCTCGACCCGAGTTTCGAGTTCGACCTGCTGCTCAAGCACCCGCTGACCGAGTTGCCCAGTCTGCTGCAGTTGCTGCTCCTTCGCGTCCATGAACGCCTGCAAGGCCTGGCGCAGTTGGCCTGCACTCTGAACAGCAGCCATGTTGGGCGGCCGGTCCGGGGTATCGAGGTGTGTGAACGCCGCCGGTACAGAGGAGGCCGCTGGGTCGCCGCGTCACGCCGCGAGGGCTAGGACGGAAGTCGAGGGTGTCTAAGACTGGGTATAAAGGAAGCCTATTTCATGATTCGATCAGATTCTTGATAGCGTACACAGGCGGAGTGCGCGCACAAGCCGAAGCAATCACAACGAGGGCGCGACCCGTCGAGTAGGAGACCAACAAGACACGAGCACGTGCGCAGTCGCGCTTTGTCCCTTCCCAACTCTGTTTACTCTCCCCTGTCGGCGTGGTCGCTAGCCTGCACTACAGCGCGTGTTCTTTTGCAGCTCACTGCTGTTTTCATCTTACACCTTCGCTTCCGCATGTTCATTCGCGTTTGACGGAGGAACCTGTCGGCCGCGTCCTTGCGTTCCGCCCGCCGAACTGACGTCTGCAAGGGAGACTAGCTTGTTACTACCCGCTCGTGGCTTCAAGCTTAAGCACTGGACCATGTCCGCGGTCCTGGTTCCACGCAATCGATATACCAGTAAAACCCTCGTAGCTACTACACCAAAAAAGAAAAGAGACGACATATAGTACAGACGACATGACCCAGATCTAACGTAAGCATTACAAGCAATGACCGAAGTATGGAGTCCGAAAATATTATGAATACACACGGGTATAGTACGCCATCTCTTCAGCAACGGCGTAATCCGAGTTAAGCATAGGACCTAAAGAGTAACTGTACGAGGCCGGGCGGGATGGGGCATGGAACATGTTGTACTCGTGAACCTCCGGCGGAGCATATGCGAACAGGGCAGAGCCGGCTTGCGAAAAGGCATAGGGCAGGGGCTGTGACCCATATCCGCAGGGGTACATGGCAGATGGATTGTGCTCGGCCATCGTATACGACGAGAAGCTATAGTGCGCGTTCAGAAGACTTGCATGTTGCGCCGGCAAGGGCGTCGGTGGCAGAGGCGGCGTATCTGGTGACGACGGTGGTGTAATAGACCTCGGGTAGAGATGCGGAAATTGAATCTGGTACGGGACCAGGTTCTCACTATCCTCGAGCTCCACCTGGAATCGAAGCATGAGCTTGATTCTTGGAGCACGGACCCCAGCGATCAGCTTACCTGGAATTCGACGAGGACACTGTCATCCTTGAGCGGTCCAGCTTGCTCGCCGTTCCAGCAGATGGCACGGTCGCGCAGACGGACACCCTCATCAAGGGACATGCCTCCGCGCACTGCAGCGTGCATGCCGTCATGCCGTGCAAATGGGTCGAGACGGAAGACGCCCATCATACGCCGCATGTCCACGGACGCGCCGGTGGTTCGGAGCGGTACACACTTCGGCGCGGGCGCTGGCAGAAGATCCTCGAGTGAGCAGGGAGTCCATCCGTCTGGATCGGCCAGTGGCGAAGGTGACGTCGGCGATGACGGAGAAAGTGGGGACAAGGGAGAAGACGACAGCGACGATACAGGGAACACAGGCGAGGAGAGGAAAGTGGTTTCGTCTTCCGTCGGCTCGGACTTGATGTCAGGAGGGTACTGCCATTCCGGGGTCGCAGAGAGTGAGCGGACGGACTTGGTGTCCGACTGACTCTGTGAATCCATTCCGTTGGATATGTTCGAGGTCGAGCGACGTGATGGGGCCGCAGAGAAGGGTGTGACAGGGGCTTTGCGGTCGAGGACCATGGCTGGATCTTCACAGAGGGGGGTGCCGCCGAAGGGATCCGGCTGCTTATCACTTGGCTCCACCGTTGCGGGTGGACACAAGAGTTCGGTGCGCATAGGCGGCGTGGAGGACAGCGGACACACAGCTGGGCTCGCTGTCGACGGTTGGA
Source organism: Limonomyces culmigenus (assembly GCA_002233555.1). Lineage (NCBI taxonomy): Eukaryota > Fungi > Basidiomycota > Agaricomycetes > Corticiales > Corticiaceae > Limonomyces > Limonomyces culmigenus. Next base: position 35,407 of record LCTX01000485.1, on the reverse strand, counting down.
GCATCGTATAGAAGGAGGGGGCTGCGATGATGTCTTGATCAACGCAAGAGTGATTGGCATCGAGGGCGTGCGCCAAAGAACTGAACGAGTGCGTGGCGAACATGATTGAGAGAGCAGAGCCCACGAGCAGGGGAATGTGCTCCATCCCTTAAGAATAGCGCGCCCATTATACTGGACATCAGGTAAGTGATCGTCGGTGGCAGAGGTCCGCGCCGTAGCTGAGGTTTGTATGCGTGCTTCCCGGCCGATCAGGACAAGGTCTACGCCAGTTTGGAGGACCGGTCCAACACCCCGAACTTCTTGATGCCGGCAACTATAAAAACTCCACTGGTCGAATCCGGGCCGAGACCCTGAGAATGAGTTGTTGTGGGTCTCGGAGGACGATAGATGCATTTGACGTTATTTGACGTCCCGCGGCTGCCGCGGGGAGTGGGGAATAGTGTACCTCTTGGCGAAACCTTGTGTAGAACCGAAAGATTGGAGAAGCGGATACAACGAAAGATTAGGGTGAGGTGCTTGCAGGCAAGGATCGTCGCCGTGAACATAAATGGGCAGCTTACTTCCAGTCAAATTAGGACACGAACCAAAGCAGCTTATGCCGACAGGGCGTGCTATACCACCTGACCCCTTGTTGTTCGGTATGGCGGGCCAAGGCTCGGCCAGCGTACTGATCGACCAGACGAGATGCAACGGCCGCCCGCATGCTCGGATTCTGTGGCTACTTCACCTGCTCTTCTGGTAAAGTTTGGGAAGGTATGTAAGCCGCGTGGAGATTGCGCGATGTTCGCGGCGGATCCTACAGCGTGTCAGCCTCATAGTGGGGGCTCACCGCTTCGTGGTCTCGGCAACGGCGCCCGAAGCGCCAAACTGTCGTTGCCTTGCGGCGCCAGTGGAGACCCTTCCGACTGGCCGGCAAACCCGATTCAATGATGGGCCGGACTTCCGAGCGCAGAGATGAATTTAGCGCAGGCTGTAAGCGTGGATCGCGAGATGGACGATTGTGTGTGAACCCGAGCTGCGTGGCAGGGGAGTCGTGGACCCTCGTGATTATGCAAGTGCATCCGATATGCGCAAGGATAGGTACAGGGGCCCTCACCACGGCGTAGACTGTAATCCCTTGTTTCCCGTGATTGATCCACCCTGTGTGAGCTGCGAGAGGTACGTTCAGTTGTATCGAGGAAAGGAGAAAATGCTGGAGGAGAACGTACTACAGTATGGATCTGTCGGTGTACCTGACACAAATCTATGTGCCTTTCAGTCATGAGAAGCCTGCCAAGACAATGTGCGACCCACAGTCGATATAGCTCATGGCTGCGTTGTTCTCGTCCTCCACCAGCATGTCCCCCACCTCGATCTCTGTGCCGTCCGTGTTTTGCCGGGCAACAAGCATCCGGACACTCTTGCCTCCTCTACGTGCTTGACGTTCGGCCAAGATGTTTTGAACTTGGGCAGAAAACCTCGTGGGAAGCACTGGCAGTTGTACCTGATGTAAAAGAAGCTGATCAGCACTAATCGACGTGAGGCACGAGAAGACGCGGATGCGGGGGTTACCAGGCGCGGATCCAGTTCCCCGACATCCTCCACTCCAAACAGGTCCCGGATCTGCGCCGGATTCGCACTTAGGCCAACCCAGAAGATCGCCATCTCCTCGTTGTCTGAAGAAGGATAGGCTGTTCAGTATTACGTCCTCGTGCCGAACGACATGACAAGTACCAACGAGGTAGATCCCGTGGCCCTCCATCCATGCATAGCTCGCACGCATGTGAGTCGGATACATGATCTTGCCTTCCCGATCCGGATCTGGCAGGGCAATCCGATCGTCGAGGTCATGTAATGCGAGCACACGCGGATACACATAGTGCATCGTGTCCTGGCAGCCCATGCCCAGCAATCGGTGTCGGTGGTAGTTTCGGACGTCGGAAGAGACGGTCCGGCCCTTGAGCGGTTTTGTCTTGAGAAGCCCGAGTGAGTAGCATGGCAGCGCCTTGAACCCCTCCGGAAGGATGAGCTGTGAAGGCTGGGTCGCGACCGCGCAGTTCCGTCGGTATCCGAGTAGAATCTTCGCGCATCTATCAGAAATCTCCTCTCGAACCGCATCCATGCGTCGGCGGGGCAGGTTCGCCATTGCTGCATCAATTCGCGTTGGTACCACTCTCAACCATGTACATGCTTGCTGACCTTGTTTCGAGACACACGTCACCACAGCGTCCATGTCCGCAAATCGGAAGACGGTCCCAGCGAGGTCGGCGACGATGAGCGCGAGGTTGATCACCCGAACCCGGCGCTCGCCATGTGCGGTGTAAAGAACAGCGCACTGCAAATGCGCGCGCTCTCTGGCTGACAGTTTGCCTGTATGGGAAAGATCGGCGGAGAAAGCGGAGTCGGAGTGCAACAATCCGAGCCCCAGTTCGTCGGGCGAGGAGAGTCGGCGAGAGAAGTGGCCGTGGTAGTCGTCGATCCGCAAGCCTGCAAAGTGCCGAGACTCAGCGGTCCAGGCCACCAACGTGAATTTGATTGATTACCGTTGGACACTCGTACCTTGATGGATACGTTGTAACCGGTGTTCCGCCCCACGACCCTCCTTACTTGACTGCGGAGCGCAAGGCCGTCCCTGCTGGACTCGAACCGAGGATGGAAGAACATGTCCCCACCTGTCTGACCTGCCAACACGCCTAGGGTGCCAACGTCCACGAACCGACTCATGCCGAGCCACATGCTCACGCCCACGCCTTCGTCCACGCACTCGTCCGCAAGCTCGGCCCAGAAAGGGTGCCTCGGGAGGAACAGCTCCCGCTCCCTGTCAGTATCGTAGTACGAGCTTTCTTCGACGCGAGGGCCCATATTACCCGGGCCGACATCCGGCAACGTGGAGTGAAAGAGAAGAACGTGGCCACCTCGCCCTGCCTGGCGGTGTGTTCAACATGTATCATTGTAGATGAAGACTTGTCCGTACCAGGAGTGCCAAAGCTCCTCTCATCGCGCCGCCAAGTGCAGAATGGCCGGCAACAGGCTCATCTGGCAGCCCCACAAGAGATGTGAGCAGATATTTGATAGAGGCACTAGCTGAATCATTTAGCACGGCAAAACGGAGGCCGCCTAGCAAAGTGCTCACCGTGAGGCCTGGGGATCGGCGAAGAGTCCCTCCTGCGTGGGAAGGAAGACCTCTTCTATATCAGGAACAACCAAAATGTTGGGTTGTTCTCGTCCCGGCTGTACATTAAGTGATAAGTGAATGTAAATGTGACCCTAGATAGATAGCACTTGCCAAGAGTTGGTGGAAATGTACCGCTGAATCAAAAGTGACGATAGCCACGCGTGCCTCAGGTGGAAAAGACGACTCGGGTCCATACAAGACATCCAGTAGGCTCTCCGCTGCCGTGGCCACAAAGCCTGACCGTACCCCGTCTAATGATAGATCGAACACAACCACAAAGTCCATGACCTGGGGTTCTTTCCCAAGTTCAACGGGTGGCGATGCTAGCGTGAAGAAAGACGATTTGGTGGATGGTGTTGACGGGGGTGCAGAAGGAGACAGAGAAGCCGAACCAGATGTGAGCATGCGTGGTGGCGGATGTGGTGCACGATATGCCGGCGAGGGAACGACGAAGTCCACAGTGCCTTTTGAGAGTTCTGGACGGTTGAGAGCATCCATACGGAGACCATTGGGGGCGAGATGGGAAAAGTACTCGGAGTCGACTGTGGTCTCTTCAGCTGGATATCTCCCATCCCAATAGTCAAAGAAACCCACCTGATGTTTCTTTGCCGCACAGATTACACCTCCATTTTGCACCCCCCGCAAGCCACGTACACCAGGGATTGACATACGCACGGCAGAGAGAGCACCGTGCAGGGCCTGCTTCGCCCGCGGCTACTAACGGTACCGGCTCCTCACGTACATCGAGGTCGGCGAAGGGCTGGAGTATAATTGAGAGAGGTATGGAGCATTCACTTGCTAGCTTAGATGATGCAGGAATAGCCCATGTCGTTGGCCGAGCGAACTTGGGACTGGCATTGCCTGGTGGAATAGACTGTGGTCAAGGGATTGGATGATAGGAAGCCGATACACGACGGACCCTGGTCGAGCGCAATATAGTCCGTAGTAGAAAGTGGAGCGTGTGCATCCTGCGAGGGGAGAGTTGTATAGAGTTGTTCATCCCACTTGTCCTTGTCCGCCTCGATTGCATCGACTGGTGACGGCACCTGCGCGATGTCGATTGCGTTCCGAAACCCTGAATAATGAATGAGCGTCATGTGTCAGAGCAGCTCTGTGATCATATAACCTTTGAGGGCGCGCCCAGCGGTATGTGGTGGCTGGCGGATCGGAGAACGTACGCTATGAGCGGAGTCCATGGCCAGGGCCAAGAGCAAGGTGCGAGACGCCGGTCCGGACGCGCCGGCACCGCGTTTGCCTTCTTTTCCCTCCCTCCCTGCCATGGCTCAGCCAAACCCACCCATAGCTGCACCTCATCCACCCGCATCATACTCTACCACCAATGCACCTGCTCCTGGTCGCCCGTCTCCTTCAATTTTACGAGGTTCAGATCAGATACTGGCACTCATCGACGAGGAGAAGGCAAAGGTTGCAACTCAGCTGCAGAGCGCGCACGAGGCCGAAAAACTCTGGTGGTCTCAGACAATCGCACATCTGCAGCAGCAAGCCAAACAGACGGCAGTGCAGCTGGAGACTCAACGCGATCATGCACTCGCTCGTGCAGCGGAATCTGAACGGGATGCTCAGGAAGCTCGCACTGCTCTCGAGAAAGAGCGAAGTCGTGCCGAGGCGGAGACAGCGCGTGCAGACGCTGCAGAGGCGCAACTAGCAGCAGCAGGTGGATACAACTGGAATATGTCTGCGTGAGATAGCTGATAGATATGTACATCATCGCCGTGAGGGTGGTATAGTGAGAACAAAAGGATACAAAGCAAGAAAAGCGAGCCCAAACCAGGACCAATCAGATCCAATCCCCTCCAGCACCTTACATTCTCTCAGCTCCGCAGGCGGCATGCGCCGTGGTGACATGCCGCATCGGGGCTCAGGCAGCTCACTATCAAAAAGTCGCTGTTCTTCCGCCACTTCGGTGGCTCGCGCAGCGCCGGTGCGCCGTACTTGCTGACGTCAGGCATCTCAGGCAGGTCGCCGCCGACGATGGCTGTTTGCGTCTCTACCGAGAGAGCAGGGCGAAGCTTGGGAATGACGGGCGTGACGCGCTGGCAAACGACTTCGTGGGATCCGTCTGCGTAGGCGATGAATGTGTAAGCGAACCCGAGCAGGAGCTCTTTTGCGTGAGTCCCCCAGTCGCGACGCGAGTGTTGGATGATTTTCGCCTTGCCAAAGTTCAGCTTGGGGATGATGGACGTCTTGGTCCGCTGACGCTCCGGGTCGGGCTTGTAGCCGTGGTGCTATAGGATAGATAAGGGTCGAACCCTAGGAGTGGTCACAGAGGGGAATACTAACGTTTGCTGCTATCCAATGCGCTGTCTCGTGAATGATGCCAGCCATAAGGAAGAATCGGGCGGGAATGATGTCGTCCAAGTCGTTGGCGTCCATGCCGTCCTTTAGCGCCTGGTGAACCGACCACGGCAGAAATATCTAGACAGCGTATACGTCAGCGCCTCGGTGTCTTCGACAGTATCTGCCAATGAGGAATGCGTACTGCGGTGAGAGGCTCAACCATAACTCCTCCGCTTGCAGTTGTAGTGGTGCTTGCCAAGCTCTGCCTCTCTGCGTCGAACTCGGGACCAAGCAGACCCCACGGCTGCATTGGCCCTTGCGCCAAGACGATGACGGGTGGGTTGGAGAGGACGTCGCGCACGGCCATATCGAGCGCTGACCCAACGAAGGGCTCGCCCGGTGTCGGCTCATGGCCCAGGTAGGCGGTCGCGTAGGCATAGCGAGCATGAGAGCTCTCTTGTGACGGGCCGGACACGAACTCGTAGAAACGGTTGGCGATGGCGGATACAGGGGAAGTAACAAGTCGATAGGAGCGAAAGTCGCGCGAGGCGTAGACCTTGACTGGTGGGATGGACATGGCTAGTTTGGTGGGTAGGGGGGTATCGTCGGGGCGTAGGGTGCGGAAGCGGCGAGGGCGGGGGCGGTGGAGGGGGGAGACCGCTGTGAGAGGGTGAGTGAGAGCAAGAAGAAGTAGGACCCGGCCACCCTGGTAATTTACAGGTGGGCCCGATCGACACCTCGGCGCCGGCGAGATCAACGATGTCCGGGTCAATCGCTGGGGGACGTGCAGTGAAGTTGGTCAAGGCCCGGGCACAGGATGGTCGATCGTCTCAGCTACTCTTTTGTCAGCTGAACAATGGATCCAGCAAGCCAGTATACTGGGCTCTCCACATATAAGCTAGACCGAGCTGGGGTAACAACATCGGCCAGCTGAGAGTTTGTGGACCGAGCCCGGGGTGATCGCTGAGAGGAAGCAGTTATAGACGCCTGGTGCCTGGCTTCTGATAGTCGATCCCGTGATGACACTTTCATCTCTCGGCAAGGGAACACTCTATGATCGGAGCCATTGCACAATGTGATACAACAATAAATCAGACATCAGCCGCCTCTTGCTCCAGAATCTCGCGTTCCAAACGCTCGCGTTCCGCCTGGCGCATCCGCATGAGCGTCAAGGATTCGAAGTCCACGCCTGGGATCTCCGCAGCCGGCGGGGCCGCAGAAGGCTGCAGTAAAACGCCACGCGTCAGCCCTGAAATGAAGGGAGAAAAAAGCAAGTAATGACTGACAAACGAAGTGGGGAACGACGAGAACGATGAGCCACCGCTAGCGTCGGACGGTGTCGGGACGCTGGTAGGGGGTGGTGACTTGCCCTTCGCGGAGGTTGGAACGTCGCCGGATCCAAGCATGCCCATCTTCTTCAGCCAGCCGATGAGCGGAGGCTCGGACCCGCCTGCCCACGTAATCTCCACGCGTTCGAGACCGCGATCCGTACGTCCACTTGCGCTGACAGCTGCGAAGGCGGCACCAATGGACGTGAACGGAATGAGCGCGGTAGCGTATTTCGGAGGCTTGGTGGGAGCCTTCTTGGATGGTTTCATAGAAAGAACGACGGTTGATGTATCGATGGCACCAAATGATGTAAGCAATGCGGTCAAGGCGGCGGGTGTGGTTAGAGAAGTGTAGGTCGCAAGAGGGTATTTGAGTCGGACAGTCGTGTCCAGCGAGCCTGGATTATTTAATGAGCCATAAATGAAGATGGTCGAACTCAAGAAGCGTACCAAGCTCAGGGGGTTCGTCCTCCAACTGCTCGTCAGCTTGTATGTCAGGCTTCGGCTTGCTCTCCACCGCCTCCTGGGTTCGCTGCTGCCTCTCCTCGCGTAACCTTCTACCTTCCTCCTTGATGCGCTCGTTTTCGGTCCACCTCGCGCGCTCTTCTCGGTCCTTGTCCGCGCGAGTGCGCTTGAAGGCAGCCTCGCGCTCCTCAAGATCGGCTACCATGGCCTTGCGCTTGACATCGTAGGACTTGTAACGCTCCTTCTTGGCCGTGGCGAGACGCATCTTTGCGTCGAGCGCCATGCGCCTCAAAGGGTCGAGCAGCAGTTCATAGCTTTGGCGCAGTTCATGAAACAGGCGAGCTGATCTTCGCGTCAGCCCCAAGCACTACTATCATTCAACACGATGACACGTACGTGCATCTGGGTTATCCGGGTTCTGCGAGCTACGTGAGTTCGGCGTGAGTTTCCCACCAATGCGAGGGGAAGGAACATACCTTGTCGGGGTGAAGCTTCAGCGACCGCATGCGGTAAGCCCGTCGTATATCGGCCTCGGTGGCCTCGATAGTGACTTCGAGTAGCTCATACGCGTTCGGCTCGTCTGACGACATGGTCACGGAGTGAAGCAGAGCCAACTGCTACTCGGGTCCGCTTCGTTCCTTCTCCTTGTCTCCTTCGAGTTTAGTCTCGAGTTCGTTTCGATGCCTCGAGGATTGGGCGTTGCTGTCACGACTTGGCCACAACTCGAGACTCCATTAGCCTCATGTACTCGATATGGGCCTCATCATGCTGTTTCGAGCACGTGCTACGCACTATAAAGTCGGGTCAATGGACGCCCCGAGACAAGATCTGCCCCTCCCCGCTGCGGCAACGTCCTTGCTCTCCTCGATTTTGCTCTCCACGCTGGCTTGTCTCGTTGTGCAACCTGCAACCTGCGTTATATCTCAACATAGACTCTGAATAGACCCGAATTCGGTGCCGGACATCATAAACACTCTTGATGCATGTGATATAGTCTCTGATCCGGACGCCGTTCTGGTGGCGAGCCCTTCCACATCCACAATCTTCTCTCTCTGGTTTGAAGACGGTGTGTTTGCCGCTGGTTCTGCAAGCACACAGCAGCGCAAGAGAACTTCCGAAGTCCAACATCATTCCTCATTCTACCTGCGCGACGAGTTTGTCACGTTCGAGGCAGGACGAAAATGCTATTTTGGTCTTCAGCGTACTGAATCAAACACTGCAGGCGAGCGGCGTGCTTTTTCGAGTGCACGGACACTACTTTGTTGAAGAGTCCGAAATATCGAGACGCATGATCTCTGACAAACCCGAAGAAGATGGCGTCATCGTGTTGGCAGACGTCGAAGCTGTCGACTTGGAGCGGTTTCTCGCTGTCTTGTATACCACGTAAGTGGGCAATGGAAGTCCTCACGTTACGTTGATGCTGATCACTTGACAGTCCCGGGAAGCCACTTCCTGCCAGAACGCAGGAAGAGTGGACTTCGGTCCTCAACTTGGCTCACCGGTGGGGGTTCTCCTCCATCCGAAGTCTGTCCGTCGACAAACTCGCACCCATTACACCGCCGGTGGACAGAATTGTTCTCGGAGGCCTGTATGGCATCGACTCTTGGATACACTCAGCCCTAAGGAAGGTCTGTCAACAGAAAGAGTGGCTCTCCGACGTCGACTGCCGGCGGCTCGGTCTGGAGAACGTCATCAAGATCTCAAAGGCTCGGCAAGACATCTTCCGGCGCATTCCCGTGACCAAACTTGAGCGCGACAAGGCTTTGGCTGACGTCTTTGGTCCTGCCCCTATAGGCGAAGACCCAAACGAGCCCGAGATGCCCATCCATTCGCCTCAGCCGGAGCTCGGAGCAACGACGCCTATCATAGTGCTCACGCGCGAGGCTCGGCGTAACCTCAACATCGCTATTGCGGAAATGCGCGCCGCTGAACACGAGTTCAGTCGTGCCAGTGTGTATGCCCAACAGGCAGAGGAGACGGCAGCGATGTCGCAGGCGAAGGCCGACGAGGCTGAACTCGCCTGGCGGAAGCAGCAGAGATCCAAGAAAGTCACCGACAAGAAAGCTTCAAGCGCTGCTTTTGCAACTTTATCTGCGCAGCAAGCATCCGCTGCGCGCTTAGTGCTAGAAGATGCTCAGAGGAGGAAGGATGGAGTGAAGAAGAACCTCGACATGCTCATCATGAGTCTGAGCGAGTGTCAAGTTGTCTGAATCATTGTGTAAAACATGAACCTTCCAAACCGAATTTCATTTTGAACCCCTGTTCTTCGCGGTTTGCGTGGCCGAGAAAGCCTTGATGCGCCTCGATCAGATCAATGCTCGATTGTTATTCCGCTATTTTTGCTCGCCTCCGCAAGAAGCGGAGGATCCGGGCCGGCGGTCGCGTGGTTGGGCCCGAGCCGTCGAGTCCCGGCGCTCGACGGCCCGCGCGCAAGCTCTCTTCCGGCCATATAAACGCTTGCTATGAAGTCCTCAAAGCATCCCTCGAAACGTGCATATCCTCACCCTGCTCACTGCGAGCCAACATGCCCGTGACGATTACTGGCTTTGAGACGCACGGTGCGCCACCTTGACCTGCTCCTTGCCATCCTCCATAACGTCGGCGCGTGCTAAGATGTGCGCTTCCCCACTGGACTGTCTGGTGATGGGACAGACGCCATGTATGTGATAATCTTATGCTTCTATGTCCACTGCCGACTGACATCCCTTCGCAGGAACACCGATTGCGACTACTCCTCCGCCTACGTGACCCTTCGTACATCTTCGGATCTCGTTGGCCATGGAATGACCTTCACTATCGGGCGCGGCAACGACATTGTATGCTTCCCCTGTGCTGCGCAGACATACCCACAATCTGACTATACTCATCAGGTCTGCCATGCGATCAAGGCTCTCTCCCAACGCCTGGTAGGTAAGGACGTCGAGGAGCTTTTCAAGAACATGGGCAAGACCTGGGAATTCCTTGTTTCTGACCCACAACTTCGTTGGTGAGCGCGACAGAGAACATATTAGGATGTCCGTGCTTACTTGGTTACCGAATCAGGATCGGTCCTGAGAAGGGCGTTATCCACATCGCAACCGGGGGTGAGTGGCGGTTTTACAGGGTTTCAAACCTGTGCAGTGCTGATACAAAACCTCAGCTGTCGACAACGCGCTGTGGGACATGTACGCCCGATCGCGCAACAAGCCGCTCTGGAAGCTCGTCGTCGACATGAGCCCGCAGGAGCTTGTCGACAGTGCGGCATGGCGGTACATCTCCGATGCGATCACTCGCGAGGAGGCTCTTGAGATGCTCACGAAGCTTGAGCCGGGCAAGAAGGAGCGCGAGGCGAAGGTCCGAGACGTCGGTTACCCCGCCTACGTGACTTCTGCCGGATGGATGGGTGAGCGTCTCATGCTGAACTGGTCACCGACCGCTTTGACTAAAACCAATGGTCCAGGCTACAGTGACGAGAAGATCGCACGCTTGACGAAGGAAGCAGTCGCTGCTGGTTTCCACACGTTCAAGATGAAGGTCGGAGCCGACCGTGACTCTGACCTGCGTCGTGGGAAGATCATCCGATCTATCATTGACGACCCTCAGTATCTTCCGCCAGGGTCCAAGGGTATGCATTTTCGATGGACTGTACCTCGTCGTGGACCCTGACGTGTGCACAGGCCGCGACCCCAACTCTCCCGAGTTGGCGGGCAAGAATGCAGGACCCACCGGTGCCGTATTCATGATCGACGCAAACCAGGTTTGGGACGTACAACAAGCCGTCGATTGGGTATCTTCGTTGAAGGAGCTCCGGCCATGGTTCATCGAGGAGCCGACTGCACCTGACGACATCCTTGGGCACGCCGCCATCCGCAAGGCACTCAAGCCGCACGGCATCGGCGTTGCGACTGGCGAGCACGCACACAATCGCATGGTCTTCAAGCAGCTCTTGCAGGCGGAAGCCATCGATGTGTGCCAGATCGACTCGTGCCGCCTCGCCGGAGTCTCGGAAGTCATCTCCGTCCTCCTCATGGCCGCCAAGTCAGTTTGTGATTCATGCGTCCGAAGCTTGATCTCACACTCATTCTCAGGTTCAACATCCCTGTCTGCCCACATGCAGGTGGCGTTGGCCTGTGCGAGTACGTCATCCACCTGAGCCTGATCGACTACATCTGTGTGTCGGGCTCGATGGATCGCAACGTGCTCGAGTTCGTCGATCACCTGCACGAGCACTTCATTCATCCTTGTACGATCAACAAGCAGGGTCGCTACAACGTGCCAAGCAACGCTCTCGAGGGCTACTCGATCGAGATGCATCAGCAGAGCATCGCCGAGTACGAGTGGCCGAACGGTTCATACTGGGTCGCAAACCCCAAGCAGGACAAAGGTTACTAATCATGTGTGCGGTCGTTCATGGTTCAATTTGTATATACGTCTTTCTTGATTCATTTCGTCTGGGACCTTGAATGAGGCAGTGCAAGTGATTACTTCCAAATGCGGTGATGTTGGCACGAGCACCCTCTTTTGTTCGATGACGACACACCTCGTTGTTGCCTCCTTCCCTTCACATTGACATAACGGAAACCACTGCCTTAGTCAGGTCTGGACTCCTCATATCGACGGACCGCGGTCATTCGTTCGTTCGGCGGTGCTGGAAGGCGGTGTCTTCCTGAGTCACGCATCGCACACGTTGAGAATATACATGGACGACGAGCGCTTCTGACCCTCTGCTCGTTTCTCGTACCAACCACCGCCGTTAGAAAATGTCGGAGCTGTCTCGCTTTGATGCCCTAGGAGATTGGGAGGACTACCGCATTTTTGCCAAGCGGAAGGACGTCGATGTGGACATGCAGTATGTGCAGAGTGTTGAATCCCAATCATCAAATGCTGATGGGCTATTTTCTCAGGGATACACGTCCCCCTTCCAATGATGCTCTTACCCTCGAAACTCGTATCCTCGATCTCCAGACTCAGCTCGCAGCGGCGCTTCGGGAGAAGGAAGCACTCCTTGCGCGATACGCCCTGGTCTCACGCCTGCCTCCTGAGATCCTAGCCCGCATCTTCGAACTAGGCGTTCACCAAGACCTTCATCTGTTACCTCGGATCAGCCTTGTGAGTCGTCTATGGAGAAACGTTGCAGTGGCCACACCCACTCTCTCCTCATATCTACGGTTGGACGGTAGCTGGGGCTACGGCGCGTCGCAGCGATTCCTACAGCACGTCAACGTGCTTCTGGAGCGTGCAGGAGACTCGAAGCTGTGCGTAGAGCTAGATTGCCGATACGTGGACGACACGACAGCCCTTGAAGCTCTTGCATCGGGTATTGCCCCGCATTTGAAGCGAGCCTACTCCTTCAATCTGTCCGTGCCCGATTGGGATTGGTTTGTACTCATGCAGAAGCACGTTCAACCGAATATGGGTGAAGATTTGGAGGAGCTGACCCTCCGCATCGATCCTTCCGGAGATGAGATCGTCGCAGCCCAGTTCCTCGCACCAGAGGCGACATATCCACGCCTCCACAAACTCGTCTTGGAGCAATGTCCGCTCGCATCCGTTCATGGTGCACGAATGCCCGCCCTGCGCACGCTACGGCTCAGCCGCGACACACGCTTCCACTCATTGAACCGGATGGCGGTCGACCTCGGCGAACTCCTCGCATTCATGGGCGCACATCCGCAGCTGGAAGAGCTGTCTGTACATGGCATCCGCTTCGCGCTTGACATTGGCGCTGAGGCTCTGTGCGATACCCCGGCACGAATCACGGCACCCGCCCTCCGTACTGCCTCATTCGCGCATGTCGACGGCGCCGGCGTTGGTGCTTGCCTCGCAAGCCTCTCACTGCCCGTCCTGGATGCCCTTGTTCTATCCATGGACACTTGCGATAGTGGCGATCTTGGATTCCTCGCCGCTGCGCTCGCGGACGGCGCGGCATTTCCCTCACTTAGTGCACTCGACCTTCGGAATATCAACACAGACGGACCCGCCATATTCCCACTGGTGCGCACTCTACGACGCCTCCCGTGTCTCATCGCGCTAGGTATATGCGCTCCGCTGTCCGGCGGGCTCGGCACCAAGCTCTTCGACCTCCTCGCGAGTGCTGGGCCTGGCGAGTGCTGGCTTCTTCCACGTCTCGAGGCGCTCTCGCTCATCAACGCACGCGACGTCACCGGGTATGAGATCCTCGCTGCAGTCAACGCCCGCAAGGCCGCGTGGAGTGCTGGTAGCAAGCATGTTGCGAAGCTTCGCTTCCTTCGCATCGCACACTGTTTTGGTCTTGATGATGACACGGCTACAGATATGCTCGGAGATGCTGTTGAGGTCTTCCGACTTGAGATGTGAAACGATCTCTGTACTCCGGCCCTTTCGTTTCACCATTCTGTACAAATAGCTTCTACATGTATCGTTGCATGCTCTTGCTCCTCTCTGTACGATAGCGTTCTAAATGTGTATTATTGTCGGTTATGTGGCTATGATCCAAAGGACCACAACTCTGCAACAACGTCTACACGACCTTCCCGTACATCATGTACAGCCGGGAACAGGCAACCTTGTACCTTGTCCTCCGCAACGACAGGGTCAAGCCGAACACGCTTGCGCGCCTCGGTCTCGAACAGTGTTGCATAGCTGTGGTCCGCAAAGTCCTCGAGCGCGTATGCAGGCTTGGTGAACGGTGCCTCGAGCACGCGAAACAGCGTGCTGATGGGCGCACAGAAGTGTCGTGCCGTGGACCCCCGAAGCTCCCACAACGAGCTCTCAAGCGCTCGCGTTGCGTGAGGGTCGCGCTCGGTAGGGTCGAACGGGTCCTTATCGTTGGACGGGGCACGGTGTATGAGCACCATCAGAGCAGGGTGCTGCTTGAGCAGGTTGTATATGAACGGCAGAATGGCAATAAGGGCTGCGGGTGGGGACGTTAGCGAGAGGCGCGCCATCCGCTTGACGAACGAGGCGAGCAGGGTAGCGGGGAGATGTCTGCAGGGTTTCAGCATGGTATCGAGTCTGAGCAGGGTTTTTGCTCACGTTGAGGAGAGGCACTTCTCTGCCATGCGGAAGAAGCGTGCGCGGTGCACAACATGTAACACGTTGCGGTCTAGGAACGCATACAGCTTGGTGTAGAAGCTCGGATAATCACTGTCGCCCGCATTCAGCTGATGACCATCTGATGGGTTGCACACGTCGCTCACAGGTTGTATGCAGTCATGAGCAGGAACAGCGTGTTGAGAGCCAGCAGACCCGTTGCGCCACCAGCATCGACGGCTTCACCAACCCAGTCCGCGACAAGCACAGGTCGTGTAAGATGAGGAAGCACAAGCCGGTGGAAAATGGCGAGTGCTCGTGCGGCGAGCGCCGGAGTCTTGAGTTTTGACAGAAGAGCAAGCCAACAACGGGTGAACACAGCACGGTGTGCAGACAACGCGTGGAGGGAAGCGTGCAGCGTCGTGGGTCTTCCCACTTTCGTAGGTGTCTTAGCTTTCATCCCAGGTGCAGGCTTGTCCTCGTTGTCGAAAAACTTTCGCCAGTCGTCATCGTCTCCTTCAGGAATGTCCTCCTCTTCGTCCTCGTCCGCCACTGTGGTCTTACCCTTACCCTTCGGCTTAGCGCCAAGCTCGGGTACCCACCACTCATTCAGTTCTGCCGCATCCGTGGGGAAGGTGTCGAGGCGCTCGAGGAGCGAGAGAAGGTTGGCGGCTGCGATTGGTGACCCACTTGTCTGGATGGTCGTACTATATGTCGTGTCAACGTTGTCCATAGTTCTAAGAAGGTTCGCACTAACGCAGCCTCGCGAAGAAAGAACCACCGGATGTCGTCGTGTACGGTGAGCCATGTCTCGGCAAACGCCTCCCGTACGTCCGGAACGAGCTCACGAGCGGTGGTGTCGGACGACATTTTGCGCTTCTTGACCATCACTTCGTCTACAGGAGGCAAGCGGTGGGATGAAGGACATAGCAGAAGTGCAGTCACAATTTTGCGGAAATGAGCCGTATGGATTTGTGGGCTGCTGGGGGTCTGAGCGCAGAGGGAGGACGAGAGGTGTTTAAGGAGTGAGAACAGGATTTGTAGGGCTGACGTCTAAATTTGTCATAAGTTGGATCATAGAGAACTCCCGGGACACATACCCGGAGCGCCTTATCCTCGTCCTGGAGTAGCCCACACAGAATGTCGGTGTATGTGTTCAGGCGGTCCCATATCCAAGCACGCGCCGTCCTCGCAGTTTCGTCGCCGCCTGGAGATAGCTTCCCGGATGCAAGTAATGTCAGATGTGAGCGGTAGAGCGCATAGATCGCCTTGGACGTTGACGGCACAGATGCGCTAGGCGAGCGTGCGAGCACAACGAGGTCCGCGAGTGCATTGAGTGAGCCTCCGTGTTGAATGGCATCGGTCAGCTGGTTTTCTAGGGCCGGAATGTTCTGGCCAGCGTCGCGAGTGCTCTCGTTGCTCGTGGCCGGTGCAGACTTGCGTTTCTGCGGAAGGGAGGTTGGAGCCATGGTGGAAAAGTCAGAACCACTCACACCCGGGTCTCGACACCCTCTCTGCTTCTCCGCTCATGGCAACGAACTGCTGTTTCTCGAGCCAGTCTGGCGACTCTCTTGAGCTGCTGGGTTTGAATCTATTCGTCCTATTCGTCGTTTGATGATCTTCTATGGTCGTCAAATTGCTCGCGAATGGTCAGAGCGCTGAGGACCTCAATCGCCATCCAAGTACAAGGGCATGCATATACTTATCTCGGCGCTTGCATGGAAGCTCTCCGCGCCTCAAACCAGTGCATTGAGATGCTACAAAGCTGCCGTCTCCCGCACACGCTTCGCTGGCCGCTCTACATCGCACCTCGCCCAGGCACCATAACTCTGAATACTTCCCAACAATGGGCCTGTCTGACTTGATGCCTCGCTTCAAACGACATCCGTTCCCTGTCAACAAGAGCAGAATGCCATACGACGTTTACGCCAGGTATGCATGTGTCAGTCTACACGTTCGCGACATTGACCAATGTAACTGCTCGATGATCAATTGCAGTCATGGCTTCCCCCTCTGGTAGTGGGCTCTCGCCGATTGGAAATATCGAAGAAGGCTCACCTTGCCGCAGGAGACCCGGTACTCCCCAGCTTATGGACGGCAGTCTACTAAAGCGTGTCTCGATCGGCCATGTGGGGTACTTTCACGAGGGTCGCTTCAAGATCCTTTTCGACGCGGGTGAAGACCCTGCTCCCGTCGGAGAGGCACAGACGTGCCCGATGACTTCTTCTTCAATCCTCGAATCGCAGCAGCGACGCAAAACCCGATCGTGGACGAATGCCGGCCGGCCTCCACCGAGTTCTGGGGGTTCAAGAAGACTTTAGGGTTGGAAAGTGGTGCTAGCGTGTCCCCGTGCGTACTGCCTCACGACTGTTTGACCCCATATGCTGACTTACGTAGCCTCGCAGGCACGCCTGGCGTACCATCCGCTTCCTATCAGATGGGACTTCACACAAGCCGAGAACAAGGCGCCATTCTCAAGACGCACGGAGATATCCACGTCCTGAACGCCCTCTGTCCAGACAACTTCAAGGAATACATGCGTCAGTACTATCGCTCCTGGGTCAGGTTTGGCCAAGACAACTATCATTCGGTGGATTACGATAACCTGGTCATCGTCACGGGGGTAGACCTCACGCGCTCTTGCGACATGCTCGCATACGCCAAGGACACGAAAGAGATGAACGCAACATTCACCGTGGACGCATCATCCTTGGGAAGTCTCTCCCTTGGCGTCTGGAAGAACGAGCAGCATCCAGAAACCCTCTGGCCAAGCTCGGGATCAGACGGCTCTCCCACTCTGAAGGGCCGGCGATCTGTCGAACGTGCCGACACTGGTATCGACGGTACGCCTCCGCTGCCCCGGCAATGCGTGTTCCTTCGTGGATGGCGGTCACGTATGCGCAGAGCTCCAACCAGGATTGAGGGTGGTGCCGGACCTGACGACCCTGATACGTCTCCTTCACCACCAGGATCCAGCCCCCCTTGTCTTTCAGAGCACGAGGATTCGTGTGACGAGGGCCCTGATGAGGATGATAACTCAGATGTGGAGATAGTTTCGGTTCCAGAGACGCCTCCCGTAAGCACTTGCCACATACAACTGGCCGACCCTGACTTTGATGTCTGTACTAGTTTGAGGATCCTCTGCAACCTTTGTTCGACTACATCTTTCTAGTAAGTCTATCAACGTGTGATGCAAGAGACATACTGACGCCATGATATTAGAACGATGATGTGGCTCTTGCGTTGGTGCACGACAATCAGTACAGTACACTGCTGAGTGTCCGTACTCACTTTGAGCTTCCATACTATGAGCTGATCCGATTGTTCCTTCATCTACAGCGTGCTACGATACTTCGCAGTGATGTGAGAGAAATCCAGCAAGCTTTGGAGCTTCTTCGTCCAGAGGTTGAGGTTGATCTGAATCGCGGTAGGTCATGAGCCGGGCGAGAGAAAGTTAGGCTCCCCAACACTTTCTCAGTTGGCACTTTGAGAGTTGATGCGGCGTACTTGAGGCGTGCGGTTCAGCGTGAGTCGCGCTCAGTATGCAATCTCGTCCACACTTGCCCTCTAACTCGACACTGCAGAAGCAACTGATCAAAGCAGTCTCGTGGAGGGCACTGAAGATTGGCAGCTGATGATGCCTCATGTGGAGAATTTCAAACGCCGGCATGAGCCTCTTTTTTCGCCTGTTACAACTCGAAGCTTATCGCAAACGCAAACCGTATACACCGAGAGCGGCTTGGCATGTCCTTGGACCGGACGGAATTTGTGAGTTATACATGAGTACCCTTGCCCCCGATGGTGGCTGATCACTGCATAGCTACGACGCTGCTCGATCTTCAAGCCCCTCTAACATTTCAGAGGGCAGCACTAGACGTAAGCGTGTACGCTTTAACGAGATTACGGAAGCTAGCCACAAGATAGCAACTTCTTCCTTCAACTCCTCCGCCTCAAATTCGACAAACTTTCCTCCCTCATCCAGATTCTCTTCACCACTCTCATTTCTATCTACTCCAATATCCTCTGTGCCGGCCTCCAAGGATGTGCATGGCAAGATCGACGAAGTCCCTCCCCAGTTCGACGCAAGCTTTATTGGCGATGGCAGCAGCGACTGTGACAGCGACCGACCTCATTCACCAACTCCATCATCTACAGACTCGGACAAAACGCTCAGGTCATCAGCGACAGACTCAGACAGAACGCTCAGGTCATTAGACGACCGCGACTTCTTCGATGAGACCCCATGGATGAATGTAGACCTGGTGCGACCAGGTCTCTTTTTAGGAAAGTAAGTCCTTCTGATGTTGCCGTCCTCCACCATCCGCCATCCTCATGTCTTGCTCTTCAAAGCATCGAGATAGTGCACTAGACTCGCTACCTGAAGGACTGTGGAGTGACACACATTGGTCTGTTTTCCTGGTATCGACTATTCCTCTACAGGCACTAAGCAACTCTTCAATCAGTCTCCGCCTGCCACGAAGAGATACATGCTCAACACAAGGATTCACCCATCGCTCACTTTCGCATTCCGATCGACGACGCGGATGACTCCGATCTGCTCATCTGGTTGTATCCGGCCTGTCTCTTCATCCAGAATGCACTGTCCACCGGCGGCGTTGTGCTCGTGCACTCGATGCTCGGCCAGTCGCGCTCACCTGCCGTCGTCGCCGCCTACCGTACGCCTACTATTTCTCCCACGCGGCAACAACACTGATGTCGAACAAAGTTATGATGTCGGAGAAGATATCCGCAACGGAAGCGCAGCACTGCGTGCGCATTGCGCGGGAGCAGACTTGGCTGCGCCCCAGCTTCGTCGAACAACTGGTGCTTTTCGGGATCTGCGACTACCAGCCGCACCAAGGGCATCCAGTCTATCGCCATTGGCGCGAGAGTGTGGTCAAAGCATCGCAGGCACAGCGCAAAACAATGCAGACAACCCCAGACATTCGCATTCGTACCAAACCATCGATCACGGTGCCTAGCAAGCCCTTCCTCATCAAGAAGGAGGTTGGGATGAAACACACAGACGACTTCTTTGAGGCCGACCAAAAGCCTCTTCTCTTCACCAAGAAGGAGCCTGGGTTGAAGCACACAAAAGACTTCTACGAGGCCGACCAAAAACCTCTTCTCGTATGAAGTATGAAGGAGAAAACATATAGCGCTGTCAGGCGCTCAAGTCGAGAGGATCCTATGTCTTCGTTTTCGGTTGTCCGGCGATGCTGTATTCTAGCACTGTGATCTATCAAACTCAATCCCTCCGATCCCGTACGGATAGACGTAGAATTTCGAGACCAGTGGAAGGCTCGAGAGTTGTGAGGACAGATGTGGACGTCACACCCGGGTCCACACCTTCCACCTTCTCCTCCCCGATGTTCGCTACGGCCGTCCGGTGCTCGAAAGCCTCGCGCCGCGCGCTGACCTCGAAGAAGGCGAACAAGGACTTCTACAAGGGTCCATGTCCTCGTACTGCGACGCGTCCGCACGCGCTGACGCGACCGCAGGCACTCGGCAGGCTACGCTCCCCGGCGGACGGCGCACAGGCGCGCCTGGTGTGCACGTCCTCGGCGGCTCGGCCAAGTACCGCCTGCTCGACACCAAGGTCCGCGTCTTCGTCGCGCCGACCGTCGCCACGCTCAACTCTACGCCCGTGCGCCCTCCGCCCTCGCGTGCACCACACCTACTAACACGGAGCACATCGCAGCTGCGCCCGTACGTCGCGGCGGCGTACGAGCTCCCAAAGGAGGAGATGGCGAACCCGCTCGTGAACGCGAGCGGCGCGACGCTGTACCAGGCCCTCACGCAGGCGGGCACTGTGGCGGCGCCGGCGACGTGGCGCACGAGCGCACCAGCAGTGGTGCGTGCGCGGAGGCCGGACGACGCCGAGGGCCTTGCTGCGACGCCACGGCCGCTCGAGGTCGTGCGCGAGGCCGTCAAGGCGTAGATGCATGCGTGCCGGCTCTGCTCGTTACTGTACTTTGCCACCTAGTGATTATCCTATATGTCCCGGCCACACACACACTCCGGCTCCAAGCTGCCTGCCCCGCGATTATATATCCCCGATAGACTGGTATAAATTTCGAACACTCTAGCCCTCCACCGCCTGCGGCCCCCGCTGCGGGTTCATGACCTCGCGATAGATGAGCTCTGAGACTGCTATCAGCGTCTGCCTTGTGTGATCTCACAGCATACGCACCCTTCAGATCGTCCTTCGTGAGACGCTCGTTCTCAAAATCGAAGAAGCTCGGGTCAAGCGGCTCCGCGCCGGGCTCGTCCGCGGGGTCGTGGTACGCGGCGAGGTACGGGTGCGCGAGCGCGCCGTCAACGTCGATCCGCGCAGCGGGGCTGAACGTGAGCAGGCGCTCGAGCAGGTCCGCCGCCGCCGCGCTCGCCTTGGGGAACAGCTGCGCGAATGGCCGCTTCTTCCGGAACGGCAGCGCCCGGATGTACTCGCGCGAGCGCGCGGACGTGATCGCGTAGAAGTCGTCGAGCGTAGGCGTCCCCAGCACGTCCAGGATGATCGACAGCTGGTGGTGGTCTGCCGCCCCGTCGGTCAGCTAGCCTGTGCGGAGGGACGATGGGGAAAGGAACACGCACAGTCCCGGCCCGGGAAGAGCGGCTGCCCGGAGAGCATCTCCGCGAGCACGCACCCGACGGACCACATGTCGATCGCGCGCGTGTACTCCTTGAACGTGAGCATCACCTCCGGCGCCCGGTACCATCTGTGCCGGCCGTCAATGCACCGCGCACACACCACACACTCGGCGCGCGCACCGCGTCGCGACGTATTCGGTCAGGAACGTGCTCCCGTCATTCTTCACGTGCGGCGGTGGCTTGGCGGAGCGCGCGAGTCCAAAGTCGCATAGCTTCAGGTCGCAGTTGGCGTTCAGGAGCAGGTTCGACGGTTTCAGGTCGCGGTGCAGGACGTCTGCCGAGTGCAGGGCTTTGAGTGCTCGCAGGGTCTGCATAGCAGGTGAGAGACGAGGCTAGGTACATGAACGGGAAGCGGACGTGCCTGGTAGATAAAGTACTGGCAGTGGTCGTCGCTGAGCTGTGAGGGTCGTAATTATCCTTCCCCTCTCAGACATCCTGTCGTCTGGACTGACCTCCTGTGTGCGGATGACACGGTGCAGGTCCGTCTCCATGAGCTCCTGGACGAGGTAGACCTCGCGAAAGTCCGTGTACGACGCGGGGCGCAGCATGTCCAGGATCGCGATCACGTTCTCGTGCCGGAAGTGCAGGAGCAGCCGGATCTCGCGCAGCGTGCGCAGGCAGAACATGGCGTGGTCGAAGGGCGTGATGCGCTTGATCGCGACCTTGCGCTGCGACGGGCCATGCACCGCCGAGCTGCGCGGGCGGGTCAGTGTCAATCTTACTATACCTCAACACAGGCACTCACCACACGATCCCATACGCGCCCTCGCCGATGACGTCGAGGACGGTGTAGGAGCCGCCGACGACAAAGTTCGCGAGGCGCTCGTCCGGCGCGGGGGGCGTCGCGGCCATCTCCAACGGCGGGTGGCGTAGGCGGGCGGAGGGAGAACGCAGGCGGAGCGCCGATCTCGTGATCCGCGCAGAGTTTGGTCGCGGGCCCTGAGGCCTGAGGAGGGGAAGGTTTGCTGTCCGGCTGGCTATACTGCTGGCTATACTGCTGGCGGAGCTGCGAAACACGACACGCACGCCGCCGCTCGGCTCCCGCCTTCGAGCCTGACATGCGCTTTCCCACTCCTTTTGTTGTGCTCGATCAGCCTTCGCGTCGGGCGCGTGCCGCTGGACAGGGCATGTCCGAGTCGCGGGTCAAGGGGGAAATACCTCGCACTGCTCGCTCGCGACGCTGGACTATACGACGACGACCCCCGAGCTTGTGATTGTCGGTCACCGTCCCCCTGGCGAGGCTTCGATCTGTCTACTGCTTGTTCACGAACTCTAGTCCCTCTGCTAGTGGATGATTCCCCGCAGGGGTTTAGAGGGAAAGCTAGATTCTAATTTTTAGATCGGGCGTGACCAGATCTGATGATCACCGTTTTGCGCAAGGCATAGCACTCGAACCGTTCATCCTGATGTGCTGGTTCAAGTTATGGTGATATTGTCAGCAATATCTATGTCGTATGAAATGTTGCTTGATAGCATGGGGGGACGGACAAGGTCATGGACAGGGTCGTCACATCACACTTTCGGACTCCGCAATAGCTTTAGAGACTCGGCTAGACTCCTGCGGGGAATCATCCAGTACCGCTGAACTCTGATACTATCCAGAGCTGCCGAGGTCCGGTTCAGGTCCGGTTTGGGCCGAGTCTCGTCAAGCTTCAAGGCTGGGGCTAGGTCGTTTGTCATAAACACAACCAATAGCATAGTTCTACACAGCAGTGCAGGTCTCTCAGCTCAGCGCAGGGCCTGGTTGAGGCTCTGGAGAATTTGGACAAGGCAGTCGGACTGGACATCGGCAGCTCTGATCTTATCATCTATTGCCACACGCGCATATTGGGCATGCAACTACCTGCCGTACAAGGAAGCGTACTACGCTCCCATGTGAATGAAGGTCGCCCAACGTTCCAGCGACGCCCCCTTCGCACGCAGAGCGGTCACCGCATAATCTAGCGCGTACGCTACCGAGTCGGCGTCGATGGTCTCGCCCTCATAAAGACGCTCATAGAAGTGTCTGGCTATGAATGGACCGTCTTCATCGCTCATCGCCCTGTCTCCCCAGTCAGCCGCTCGATCTGTTTTCCACACTCAGAGAGTATTTGCTCACCACATCGTGGCGACAACGTGTTGGAAGCCAGCAAATAGCATCGCTGCTGCCAAATGTATGGCCTCATCTGCATGTTCTCTGGCGCCCTTCGCGGTTTCGCACGCGCTCAGGAACGCACAGAATGCGCCCCGGATATCTAGCCCCATCAGATCTGCCACAGTCAGGCTGCCGTTGCTGAGGATGAAGCGGTTCTTCTGAGGTTCGTCCTTGTGCTGGATGCCGTGGCATGCGAGGTGGACGATGTGAGCGTCTGTCAGCTCCGCGATGACATGAGCTGAGGACGATGTACTGCCCGAGTTGAGGCTACATGTCCCTCCTGCTTGCTCGACGATCGCTGCCACCTCGTTCGTCTCATCCACCACATACCTGAGATCGGGTAGGTTTAGCTCGGAGGTGTGTGTGACTGCGATGGCCAGGAGCTTTACGTCTCGAGGGGCGTATGAAGCCATGCCCGTGCGAGCTTGCAGCAGTGCTGTCAGCGTGGGCGTGTATGACGAGACGACATAATCCGAGCAGCACTCTTGGCTTGGACCCATGTAGATTCCTGCCGCATGCAGAGGCACCCGTGTGAAAGGTCCTGAGGGACACCAGTGCAGCCGAGGGCGACTGCGACCGTCGGCCTTCTATCTGTCCATGTTAACGGCCTGTCTTGTTAAGCATCGATTTCATTGTGCTCACCTCGAGCCCGAGATGCTGAAAGATAGGCTTGACAATCGTCCGCCATGACTGCGCCAGAGAGTCGTGAGATGTGCCCTTGGATACGTACATGCCGCGTTCATCTGCATCTTCGAAAGATCCACGTTGCCGAGGAGCTCGGCCTTGTAGTGACCATGCCTGGAGCTGCTTATCGTTCGTGTCAGGAAGGGCGAGGTACTGTAAGGGCTTCTCGCCAGCCGTGATCATGACTGCGTGACTCGAGCCTTGATCAGCAACAAGCACTACAACTGGACCCCTGGCAGCTACACGCAGCAGCGCCTCATCATCTGGCCCACACATAAAGTCGCTCATCCCGGGCAACGAGCGGATCTGGTTGATCAAAGTCTCCACCTGCTCACGCTGAACATGGAGCCCGTTGTGATCTGACAAGGGAAGGGTGCACATGCCCAGCGAGGGGTGTCGATCTGCGCTGCCAACAAGGGTACGCGTCTCGTGCGTAAGGTCTGCAGGTACGTAGTCATCGTCCGGATAACGCATGCGAAGCATCTGCGCCCATATGATGCTTCTCGCTCGTTCGAGGAGCTGCAACGCTTGGGGTAGCTGATCGAGATGAAGGGCAAGTCTGAAAGCCGCAGGTCCGAGGGAGCTTCCACGGAGCATGGGTAGGAGCTGAGTCGACGTTTCGAGCGCAAAGCCGGCTATAAAAGCAGTGACACTCAGAGCATCGACATACAATTTGAGCAGTGCATGCCTTTGCTGTCGGGACAGATGCACCACATCCAGATCCAAGAGAGCGGGCAGAGCATTCGCAAACACATCATGGATGTTGTCATATGAAGCGGCATTGAACACGTCATTAAAATGGTTTAGCGATGCCTCCCAGTCTGGTGTAGTGCCTGAGCGTGTGAGATGAGCTAGCTGTAGGTGGTATCTCCAGCGACTGGAATATTCAGGCGAGAGTATATGGACCGCTTCTTCGCCAAGCCCAATGGTACGATCCAGTATTCTACTGCCACCGATATCATTGAGCAGCACATCTGCCATATCAATAGAGCGCACGAGCTTCCAGAATGGGTAAGTAGATGCAGTGGGAGGAGAGAAAGAGACGTCGTCGATACACGTGACGTCACCTCTTCCTCGATCAACGACTTCCACAACATTTCTGTTTAGCCTGAGCCAATAATTCTGGATAGTTGGGAGCAAGATGCTGGGCTTGCCTTCAGGCACACCAAACCTAGTGGCGTTCTTGTCCGTGGTCCGGGAACAGAGTCGCGCCGGGGCCGACACCTCCGATGCGGTGGTGACTCTCTTCTCAAGCCTCCTCTTCGTCCTGTACCACCACCTACTTGAAGCGAGGGGGTCATAGCTTGGAATTTCAATGGATATAGAGCAGTGTGTTGTACCTCTGTCCGTCCGCTGCGAACTCTCACCTCGATCTACAGATTTCGAAAGGCGGGCTACCAGGCCATTGATCGCATCTGCGAGTACTATTACTCCCTCCAGGACCTCCCTGTGTCATCACAAGTATGCATCATACTATAAAACTCCGCTTGATCTCATTGCATCTCCAGGTAGAGCCAGGCTACCTGCGTGCAGCGCTGCCTGACACTGCTCCGGAGAAGGGCGAGGTCTTCCAGTCCATCGTCGAGGACTACGACAAGCACATCATGCCGGGCCTTACGCACTGGCAGCACCCTTCATTCTTCGCGTACTTTCCGACGGCGTCGACCTTCGAGGGCGTGATCGCCGACATCTATGCCAACGCCGCCGCGAACCCGGGCTTCAACGTACGTGCTGCCTGGACTACCCTGTAAAGTGAGCCGGCAACCGACCGAGAGCGAGCTAGTGGTCGTGCAGCCCTGCATGCACGGAGTTGGAGGCGATTGTCATGGACTGGTCGGCCAAACTTTTCGGGCTGAGCGAGAGTTTCTACAACATCTCTGGAGTGGGAGGCGGAGTCTTCCAGGTATGACTTCCGTCTCATCCTTCTTTCGAATAGGCCTGACTATCTCCACACAGACGACCGCTTCAGACTCGTGCCTTGTCGCTGTCGTTGCTGCCCGCTCTCGATACATGCGCATGCATCCCAACTCAAAGCTCGAAGAGCTGGTGGTGCTCACCACGACGCAAACACACTCTCTAGGGAAGAAGGCGGCGCTCGTCCTGGGGCTACAGTGCCGTGCGCTGCCGGTCACCGCAGAGGACCGCTTCGCCCTCCGTGGCGAGAATTTGAGAGATGCGATCGAGCAAGAGATCGCGAGTGGCTTGAAACCATTCATACTGAGTAATACATCTCATTTATGGTGTTTACACACATCTCTGAAGCCTTTTAGTTGCGACCGTCGGCTCGACCTCTTCCGGAGCTGTTGACAGATTGGATGAGATCGGCCAAATCTGTGAGCTCCTTACATTTGACGAGGAACGCCCCCACTCATGTCGCAATAGTAAAGGAGAATGCTGATGTTTGGCTCCACGTCGATGCTGCATGGGCCGGTGTATCCTTTGCATGCCCCGAATACAGGGAGCAGGGCCGGCTCGACGCCATCAATACCTATGCAGACTCATTCTGCACCAATTTCCATAAGGTGAGCTCTTCACAGTCAGCTTCCGTCTTTCTTGAGGCATCTAATTTGGGCCGCAGTGGGGATTGGTTAACTTTGACTGCTCCACTCTCTGGGTCCGGGACCGCACACATCTCACCAATGCTCTCGATGTCACCCCTGAGTTCCTGCGGACGACCCATGGCGATGCGGGGACGGTAATAGACTATCGCAACTGGCATCTGGCATTGGGACGTCGCTTCCGCGCCCTCAAAGTCTGGTTCGTCCTGCGCTCGTACGGCATACAGGGCTTCCAAGCACACATTCAGCGGGTTCGTCTTGTGCTGTCGAGTTATTCGATCCCAGCTCATAAATTTCTTCAGGCCGTGACGCAGAACGACCTCTTCGCCTCACTCATCAAAACATCATCGCATTTCGAGCTCGTCACCGAGCCCATTCTTGGCCTGACTGTCTTCCGCCTTTTGCCCGAAGCCTTCCAGACCCGGCCATTGACCGAGCAAAACACTCTGAACCGCGACTTCTACCAGCGTCTCTCGGCACGCTCTGCAGAGCTAGTTCTCACCCAGACCGACCTGAACGGCGTGTTCTGCGTGCGCATGGCGATTGGCTCCGCCAGGACGGAGGAGAAGCACGTCAGAAGGGCTTTTGAAGTGCTGTCTGAGGTAGCAGAGGCTACACTGGCTGTGGTATAGGGCGTTCCTCCCACATCCACTTTTCGCCAGAGAGCCGCGATCAGCCTCTGTACTGCGCTCTCTCGGACATCACACGCATGGTAGACACAGACCACTGATCTATCGCTACGAATGTCGGAGGCAAGGAGTGATAACTGTAAAGAGGAGAGTAACCGGACGGGACTGGCTTGTCGCGCCAGTTCACGAATACGCCCGTGGAGGCTACGCGGTAGCCTCGACCCAGGCGATACGCGGCGAGTACATCATCAGCACAAACATCGCGGACACTCGATGTTGGCGACCAGGCCAGCATCGAGCGAGATGGGGTGGGCAAGAGCTTCGGGCACTGTGTGCCCACTAAGTAGTGAACCTAACCTATGAGCAAACCCGGGAACACAACCGAAAGAAGTCGGAGAACTCACCCGAAGTCCTGGTGAACACCACGAGAATTTCGTGTATCACTTTTCCCGGCAATTTCACCCATCAGTCACCAGAAGCGTACACCACCGTCTAGCTTGGTGATCATGCCCAGGTATTGGGGGTCGGCAACTGCGCCAAAGGAAACGGTCCCGCACGTGGTCGACCAAACAATGGAAGCGCCCAAAAGAGCACCGTTTCCATCGTCGGCCGCTTGTTCGTAGAGTTCTCGTACTCCTATGCCTTAGCTGTCTCGCATGTATGTATATGTGCATCTCTAGAGAAATATGGCAAAATTACAGAAAGATCGGTCAAAATGTGGGAGCGTGAATGAGCTCAAAGTCGGCAGGAAGCTGTGAGACGCACTTTGAACCCTCGGGGCGGGTAAAAAGCCCGTCTAGGGCGGTAGCTAGGCGTATACGCCCACCCAACCTGAGATCCGCCTGATGGAAGGACTGGCTCAGAGACCCGTCCAAGGAGGTGGCGGAGCAGACGGGCGTACAGACATGTCCGAAGACGTCACCTGCCTTCACGTGAAGGGGAGACTTCAGCGATTTTGCCCGCCGACGGCCTTCGGCCTTCGGCCTTCTCCTCCCACCCCCACCTCGTCGCGATCCGCCATAGCCGCGTGGCACGCCCATCCAAGCCTCCCGCGCCAAAATGTATTGCGAGCTAGGAGCGAGCGATCCCGTTCGTCGACGTCGACCCCTATGGATGAGTGCCGTGCGAGCGCCTTCCCAAACCGACGGTCCACATGCTAGGTGAGTGTTGAGCGTGCCGAGATCCAGAGTCGGACTGTCGTAGCTTTTTCCCAGTGCTGTAGATGTAATTGCAACGCGCGCTGTACCGATGGATGCTGATGGCCGGCAGCTCCAACTCAACTGGCTCGCGCGCGCCGCCGCCTTCACGCCAGGCCCGAAGACCAGCCCCGGGTCATCGCACGCGTCCGACGGCGGGGCAGGTGCGGGGAAGCGCACACAGGCGCTACAGGTCTCGTCCGCGTCGCACACGCCTACCGCGGTGTCCCCGCCCTCAGTAGGCCCGCGCCGTTGCCGCCGGTGGCCGTGTGCCTCGCAGATTCTCCCATCGCGCGCATCGCCGCAAGCTCCCAAGCACCTTCGCGACCTGCGCCTGCGATGTCACCGCCGAACCATGTGCGCTCGCCCGGATAGCCTGTTTCGTCGACACACCCTCGGACGACGAGCTCCCGCCACGCAGGGACAATGACGCGGACATGGGCTGCGGGTCGCTCGTCGAGCCCGGTGCTGCGTGGGGCTTCCGTGCGCGCGAGCGCGGGATGCTCGGCGCGTGGGCCGGCGGCTGTGGGGGTCACGCGGACCTCTATCCTTCGTCCGCCAAGACGGGACGGGCGAGAGAGATAGGGACTCGTGGGACAGGTCCGCCCTGCCGGCGCATGGAGATCCCCGACAAGCGCAGGATGTCACCGCGCTTCAGCAAGGACTGGATGTGCGCACGGCGCGAGGACGTGGGCGTCGACGGCCCCAACCTCGGTAAGTTTGACGATATGTCTTGGTACGCAGACACTGATGAATGCACAGCGCCAGCGCACCGACTAGTTGCACTCGCATGCTGACCCTGGCTCAGGCGTGGAGTCGCGGCATGTAGTTGTCAAGGGCGGGCTCATGCCCGTGCCCGTTGCGGAGTAACGACCAGGTATGTGGTGTTCGTCTTGGATGTCGCGTGCATCAGCTGATAGTTAAGTCAGGCATGCGTGGCTCTGATGTGCCTGCGCAGCGCACGTCTCAAGCGGGGACTTGGGACCTGCGGGTGACGGGCTGGGTCGTCGTTGCCAATGGGGATACCTGTGCCCCCTGCAATGGCTCTGGTGAGTACTACATTTGTAACTGTAGTGTAGTCAATGTTATATGAATGTTTCGACTATCTATGGTATGAAAAATGCGAGCGGGAGCCGTATGGGTACCCCATGCCAGTCACCAGCCCAAGAGACCCGTCCAGGGCGGGTCTCGGCACCTGTCCAGACGGGTCTCGAGACCCGCCGTGGGCGGGCTTTTCGGCCCTAGTCCACGGACCCGCCCAGCCAAAGCGGTGAACCGGTTGCGGGCGCCCGCCCAGACATGTCTCCGCTCCCGTCTGGGCGGGTGTGCAGGCCTGCCGCTGGACAGGCTTTTCACCCGCCCAAAGGGTTCAAAGTGGACCAGAGTGGCCACGCCACTTTCCTCCTCCACCTCCATGTTCTCGTCTGCTTTTAGCGTCGCTGTGGCCTCCTGCTGACGGGCGATCGCCTTCTCGAGCTCTGCCAGCTTCTTGGCTTTACTGGTGAGTTTGGACTTGGCTGTGACGACTTTCTTGCCCTGGATTTCGCGCCATTTGTCGATCTGTTCATCGAGAAATTCGTTCTTCCAGCTCTTTAGCACCTCAATCTCCATCTCCAGCTTGATCTTCTCGACGCGGGTCTTCTCGTCTGCCTTCTTAGCCTCGCTCTTTTGGAGTTTCGCTGCGTTTAGATTGGCAGTCTCCTTCAGCTCCTTGGCTTCAGCCAGCTTCTGCTGAGTAGGCAGGCCGCTTTCATCGATCTTGCGCGCCTCCTGGCTCACATAGGCTCGCATGGGGGCATCGAGCATCGCATCTGCAAATCCCTGCGTGTCGTTGCTGCTCCAGAGGACCATCCCGTTGCGCTGATCATCGGTGTAGTTCGCCTCGCGCTGCATGATGCGCGCTTTGCCCAGAACTCCTTCACATGGATCATTGGTGGCTCGCAGCTTCACGCGACGCAGCTGCGCAGGGCTAGATCGATCGATCACGCTGCCCTTTGCCCACTCTGTAGTGAACCTGTCCCATGCAGCCAGCTCGCCTGTGAGATACTCGACTAAGACAGCTCGAAGATTTGGCAAGCCAGGCGCCATCCTGAGCATGCAATAGACGAGATCCGGGCGATCCCACGATCCTAGAAGGCCTCCCGTCTTCGCTGTTGCCTCAGAACCGATGAGCAAGTCAGGGTTCGCAATCAGAGCGCGAATGTGGGCCTTGACTTGCTCGTGGAAGGGGCCCAGATAGACAGCGCTCTTCTTGTAGCTGCGCACATAGGTGATGCACGGCCTTCCAATTGCCAGACCACGCAGGGCCAGCACCATAAGCTCAGTCAGGGTCGCAGGATCGTGCAGAGTGTTCCAGCAGTTCTGCTCGATGTTGGTGAACTTGCCGTCCTTGCGATGCCTTCGGATGTTGTCGAGAAAGCTGATGTATACGTCCAGGTTGATGATCGGCTCAAGAGCGGCGTCCTGATGTGTGCCAAAGCGACTCTTGCCTGTTGCAGGGAAGCGGCAGGCGTGCCCAATTGTTGCGAAGAAGAAGTCCCGGTATGTGTCTTGATATCCAACCTTCTCGTCCTTGTTATTGAGCAGGAGACCCCACAGGATCGTGGCGCGGATGCCTCCCGATGGAGCCTCAGTAAGCTCTTTCTGCCCTCGCTTTGCTGAGGCAGAAAGCGGTGCTCCTTGCGCTGTGACTTTGTTTGGCAACGCGATTGGCGCAACCAGACCATCTCGTGCGTAGATCCCATGCATCCGCTTCACAGCCCACTTGACCACGTTCAGATCCTTGTGCATGCAGCACCCAATCGACACAAAGAAGATCACATCTTCTTGCTGATCTATCGTGAGTGAGTCCCACTCCTTTTGACCAGCCTCGAGGATGATCCTGGCCCAGACATCGTGGATTGCCTGCTGCTGCTGATCGTCACTCCAGGACGCCCACTGGCCATCAGATCCGTCGATCGCTCGCTGCAAGCCATCCGAGATGACCTGGAGTCGCTCCATTGCATCCATTGCATCCATTGCATTGACCGCCGCCTGGCCACGATCCTGGATCGCCACAAGCCTCTTGCGATCGATGAAGAGCGCTACCTTCTTCATTGCATCAGGTGCGTGGTCGTTCATGGCCCCACAGCTTTTCCGAACAAAGTCTTCGATGCTGAAGTGATACTGCTGCCCTAGAGGACTCCGAGCAAGCAGATCTGCTGCAGACTGCACCTTGCCCAGCAGTGTATCGAGCTGCGCCGCACCTGTGTGCTTGGTGACCTTCTTGACGCCCAAGGTACGCTCAGCAAGGACATTCGCATCCTTGGAGGTGACAAGCCCCGCCTGACCACTGATCTTGCTGTAGGTTGGGACGTAGAGTGTGAGGATGTTCGCCTCATGCCCCTGATTCCGTATGGTCGTCCCATCGCCGGCAACTGTGATGTCTGTGGTGTAATGTGAGTACTGGAGCGATCTGGGAGTCTGCATGCACTCACCCTTTGACAGAGATAGCTCAAATGCGAGTTGTAGCTTTGCAATGACTAGTCCTTCAAGCACAATGTGTGCGATCGTCCGCTCACTGACAGAATCAATGACCTCTAGTCCAAACACACGTGTGACGTCGTGGATAACCTCGTCGATGATTGTTGCAGAGACTCCCTTGCCAGCCAAGCGACAGATTAGGTTGCGCACTTCAGGCCTGATTGCCCCCTTGTCCTTGAGCGATAACTCCTTCTGCGCGGTCTGGATCCGCTCGATTGCACTCTCCATGGCTCTCTCAATAATCCCAGGTTGTCTGACAACCTTCTTGCGCATGGCCTTGCACTCATCATCTCGCTTTTGCTTCTTTCCTCGCAGATCTGCTTCACGAGCGTCGGCAGCGTCTACAGCACAGTGCAGGGTCGAGATCTGAGTATTCTGGGTAGATAGATCCTTCTGGGCTTGATTGAGCGCCTCCTGCACACCAGATAGCTTGCGCGATCTCTCAGCCAAAGATGCACAAAGCTCCGTGTTCTGCTGAGCCAGAAAGTGGTTCTCCGTCGAAAGCGAGGCATTCTGAGCGTCCAGATCGTGTGCTGTCGCTTCAGCAGCCTGCCGTGCACTCCTTTCTATAGCTAGACTTGATTTGGCGTAGATCTCGCGTCTGTGCGTGTTGTGCAGCTGGTGATTAAGTTTTGCAGTCCCAGAAGAGCGCCAGACAAGGCAGGAGGTGCAGCAGGGTCTGGAGAAAGCTTGGGACAGGGGTTGTTCTGCTTGGCTCTTCCTGCTGCAAGAGGGAGTTTCTGAGCCACTGACTTGCCCTTGGAGGCTCTGTGAAAGCCCTTAGACATAACTGGAGAGGTTGTGACGTGGCTGGGGGACACAGAGAGTTTGATTTCGAATGGAGATCCCCTAGGAACTCGCCTGACAACAGCCATGTGAGATGCCCAACGGGCGCCAAACAAGCCTTGACCACGGTGAACCGTCCAAGGCATGATAATTCTGCCACAACGCTCTGATTAAAGATCGGAATCGACAGATGCTCTCTGATTGCATGATTGAAGCAATCCGAAACGTCATATATGTGATATTCCGACAACATCATGTAGAACTCGAAATTGGCTCAAACCGAAAATGACATATCGTTTCATTTGACCTTTCCGATCGATGTATAATGTCATTTCAGATGTTTTCTACTGATATCATAAGGGGCCAAAGCACGATCTACAAAAGATAGAGGCCAGACGAAGGATCAGAGGCTGGCACCTCGAGAAGCCGGCTTTGTTTGGCTTCCGCAGCGGGCCGCGCCACACGTCGTTTTGGATACGCGTTGCCGACCCCCACAGGTATGTACGCGGAATCCAGCACCGGCTACAGCCTATAGATTACTCCCTCTCGCTCCAGATAGCAGTATATAGATATATATCATTCAATTAGATACATGCTATGCTATGCTAGGCATTATCATCGTCATTTTCGACGTCGTCGTTGTCCTCGGAGCTGCTGGATCCACCACCCTCCTCGTCTGCAGC
Source organism: Limonomyces culmigenus (assembly GCA_002233555.1). Classification (NCBI taxonomy): domain Eukaryota; kingdom Fungi; phylum Basidiomycota; class Agaricomycetes; order Corticiales; family Corticiaceae; genus Limonomyces; species Limonomyces culmigenus. Next base: position 2,329 of record LCTX01000485.1, on the reverse strand, counting down.
GTGCCGGCGAGGCTTCTTCTGATGCACCGTCAGCTGCAGGCAGGGAGGCCACGCGGGGCAGAGCGGCAGGCCGCGCGCGACGACGCCGGCGTGCGAGGGAGTCTGCTCCATCGCGCTCGGCGGCGGCGGGCGGAGGAACGGGGCGCCGCTCGCGCCCGTGTCGGTGCGCGCGAGCGGGTCGAATCGGATCGCACGCGGGGGAAGCGCTGCGTACATGAAGACGACGGCAGCGCGGGCGTCGCGGGCATGCCGGCGGCGAACGACTTGCGCTGCTCGGACAGGCGCCAGCGTTGGAGGTAGAGCAGGAGCAGCGCGCCGACAATGCCGCGGACAATCGCGCCCGTCGGGGGGGCTTGGACATTGTGAATGTGGGTGTGTGTGGGTGGCAGCCTAGAACACGATACAGTCAACCTCAGTGGTTCGGGAGAACTCGACTCATGTATATAAGTACCTAGAACACAATACAGTCACTAAGGTACATAGATAAGTATGCAGAACATAAGAAACAATAGAGCTGCACGTACACCTCAGTGGTTCGGGAGAACTCGACTGAGGTGTGGCTGTGCTCGGGATGCGAAGTCAACACTGAAAAAGGAAAGAGAACTGTGAGTCCATGCTTGTACATTAACAGACATCGCCGCGCAGCCTCCCGCTTGCTTGTGGTGGTTGCTGCAGGTGCAAGATAAGTGCGTGCTGCATCGGGGGAGGGGCGACGCAGGGCCTTACTGCTGGCCATGGCGGTCCGCGCCGGTGTTAGTCGGAGCGGCGCCGACTGCGGAGGCGGCGGTTGCAGTGATCGCGGGGGTGCCAGTCGGGACGCCAGTAGACAAGCCTAGAGGGACGGACGTCGCGCCCGCACCGTTGTTGGTTGCGCCGGCGGTGGTGAAAACCTGGCTGGAGTCAATGTCCACGAACCGTTGCCCGACAGGCCTGGATTGACCGTGAGCACCACCGTGTGCTGGCTAGCGTTGATGTTGATGAGGTACTGTCGCTCCGTCAGCTCCTGTTGATGCAACAGCCACGGTCAGGATTACCAGAAGGTTCTGCGTGACGCCCGAAGACGGCGCAACCATGCTCTGCACGCCGTTGACCGTGACGGTGAAGCTTCTGCGCTCGGGGCTGGTCCTACTGTAGATCGCCAATGTCTCGCCGGCAAACGAGTACGTCGCCCCCGTGCTGCCGATGTTTGTGAAGTGGAGCGTGTTGTTTACAAACGCCACATTTGTGTTCGTGCTCCACGCGCCCGTCGGCGTATACCTGATATTGAAGGAGTCGTCGTCCACGAGCTGGCTCAAGACCGCTGCGCTGCGCAGTCGTCAGCACTCACCCCGCCTGAGCACACTACCCACAACACACCCCGCCGGAACCCGAGCTGCGCCTCGAACATGACGGCGTCGATGTCAAGCCTGCCTGGGAACAACGTGAAAATGGTGGGGTTGCCTGCCGGGCGCCAGCCCGCGAGCGTGCTGTTGAACGCGGCGCCGCCGCCGGCATTGGACGGCTGCACGGTGCGACCGTCAATCGACGCCGGGCGTAGCACCAGCTGCGGATGCAGCAGGCGACGGCGAGTGCGAGGCAAGCGACTTTGCAAGGTCGAGTGCAAACCCGGGCTCGTAGACGACCTCGTTCATGTCGT